>PVHY01012130.1:0-45582 GCA_004024945.1 Uropsilus gracilis
ACCTAGAAGAAATCATTCTAGCAGAAATGAGCCAGATGGAAAGGGACAGAAACCAAATGGTTTCACTAATATATGGTCAACCAAATGAAACTGCACAAGAGGAGAATGGGGACCAGCTGGAGCGGGTGGGAGGGGGAGGTGGTGGGTGACCCCCAGGGATTGAAATGATGTGAAATATAGATAAATAAATTTAAAAAAATCGTAATTCTGATTGTAGGTCTATTTAATTATCTATATTAAGCTCTAGAACATTTGAAGTCATAGTGGGCAACGTGATGTCTATTTTTTCTCCTTCAGGACTCAAAGCTCTAATTTACCTGACACTATGAGATTCTCATCATTTGTTTTAGTTGTTGTTGCCTGTTGTTTCTATTGCTCTTTGTTGTGTTTGGGTAACACATATTATCTGGTATGATAGGCAGATAAATTGAATTCTCTTAGGAATGCATTGGATTCACTAAGAGAAAAAAAATCTTCTTTATTCACATACCTAGTACAACATCTATAATATTTTAGTATTTTGAATTTATAACTAGACTTAATTTAGAAATCTCTCATTTAGCAAACCCAAACTTGATAATGACTGTAACCTTAGAACATGTGTTTCTTTTTACATTTCTAATTATATTTCTAATGTTGATGGATCTTCATCTATTCAGTCTCACAAGATAGAACCCTGGAACTCTTAATTCTTTACCTTCTCTCTCTACATTCAATAACTCACTAAATATTCTGCTTAAATTCTGAGCAGCCATTGTCTGCATTACTTCTATTTCAATGGTTGGATTAATTGAAAGTGTCTGATCTGGTGGTTTTCAACTGAATCTCCAGTCTCACATTCTCCTTTAACCCATAGTTGGCAAACTTATCAAAGTTATAGTCTGAGAGAAATAAATAAAATGAAGTCTTTTTCTTGTTTGAACTTCTTACATAGTTTAAATCTCATCCTGTTACCTACAGAATAGTATCAGGAAGCACCAATAATTTCTATCATGGTATATAAAGATCTTATATCTTAAATATTCTCTTGGGGTTATTAATGCTGTGGACTCCATTTTTTCAGTCTGCAGTCTTTTATTGGATCGTGTATTGATTTTCATATTCACATTGTGATTTTGAGATGCTGTTTCTAGGAGAGAAGATCCCTTCATCCCCACACATCTCACTCGGTGTCATATGAAATTAATAGACTCGAGAAAACACAAATTTATGAGCATAGGAGGAATGATGCCTCTGCTTAAGAAGGGTGACGACGATATTTGAGTGATGAAGCAGAATTTTGTCAAGTGAACAGAGGGTAGGGAGTCACTTCAGTGCTGGCTGATAGCACAAAAGCAAGGAGAGTGTGAGCTGTTGTCATGAGGAATGCTTACTGGAAAGGAAGCTGGTAAAGTCTGCTGGACTAGATCTGAAGGACTAAATGCAACACCACTGATCATGAACTTTCCCTTACTTATGAGATTACTCACTCACAGAAGAATGAAATTAAAGCATTTGCATGTCAACTAGATACACCTGGTGACCCCATGTGAGACAAAAAGGAGAGAAACTGGAAGTACAGAAATCAGTGTGGAGACAACTGAAATGGGCTTTGAGAAAAATGAGAAAGTGAACAAAGAAAGCGTTGGTGGTAATTGAGCAGACGATGGACTGTAAAGGGATCCTAAGCTCTGAAGTAATAGAACTGGTTAACGTAGCTACCTTCAGAAGGAAGGAAGGGAAAGATATAGCATGACTGGAAAGGGTGAATGGAAAGGGTAAAGAACGAAAAGGAGGTGTGAGTCTTCAGCAATGTATACAAACCCTCCAGTCTCTGACATTCAGTTGTAGAAATGAGAGGGTTTTTGTTTTGTTTTGTTTTTGTTTTTATACCCAAGGATGTCCACCCCTGGAAGCTAGAAAGAAGCAAGGGAGGAATCTACTCAGAGTTTTAGAGGGAAGGTAATGCTGCTGACACCTCATTTTCAGACTTTTGGCCCCAGAGAGTTCTAATTTTAAGCACTGGAATAAAACATGATGCAAAGAAACATGATGCAAAATACAGCAGATCTCCCTCTTTCATGCTATTCACCTATGATGACATGAAAATGAAGGTTATTATGAACTATTTTAAGGCCCTCATTATAAAGATGAAGATAAAAAGTTTTAAGAACATGCAAATAATTGCAAGCAGAAGTAGACAGTACTCAAGATTTTCCAGAAATGTGTAGCTTAATCCTCATTGCTTATAATCTTGGGTTTGCAAATCTCACAACCTTCCTCTTTTCATGCTCTACCCTCAGCCATACTAAGTGTATCTTCAGTTCATTAACTTCTCCATACCTGTATACAATTTCTGTTTCCTCTGCTTACAAAAATATGTACCGAGCATTATCTCCTTTCCTACATTGGGAATAGAGTGAGAAGTAAGAAAGATAGTTTTTCTGCCAGAGAGGAAACTGCACTTCATCCTTGGAAAATTTCTACTTGGCTGTGAATTTTATTTTAAAACTTTTTAATTAAAAACAACAATAACAAAATGTGTCACACATACAGAATTTGTTATGTCATCTGTGAATTGTGAATAAATATGCACATATGAATGTATACATTTTTTCTACACATAGATTTTCCCTGAATATTTGAGTAAAACTGAGACTTCACTAACAAAGAGTAACCCAGTTTCTCCATGGGTTTACATGTCCTTTACATACTATCATCTCCTTTGGGGAGAATGCATGGTACAGTTTGAGAAAGATAGTTGAGCAAAATAAACTTTATCAAGAACAATATGTTTTTCTAGCATGAAATTTAGAAAAATGAGGAGGAGGGATGTGAGCTTTCAGATTCACAGATGAGTGTGCTGTTAGTTGTGGTGCAGGTTCAGAGAATCGCTTGAATCCTACCTATCTTCAGAGCACAGGGAGATGAAGAAGTCAGTTCTCCAAATAAGCAAAAAGCACATGTCAATAGTTATAGAACATAACAAAAGCAACAAGTGCTGGTGGGGATGTGGAGAGAAGGGAACACTCTTATACTGCTGGAGGGAATGTAAACTGGTCCAGCAACTAGGGAAAATTGTGGAGAACACTCAAACTACTGAAAATGGAACTACCATTTGACCCAGCAATCACTCTTCTGGGAATCTAGCCAAAAGAGACCTCAATACTTAGACAAAGAGACACCTTTATTCAAATGTTTACTGCAGCACTATTTATAATTGCAAGGACATGGAAACAACCCAAATGCCCAAAAACAGATGAATGGCTGAAAAGATGTGGTATATACACAATGGAATATTACTCATCAGTTAAAAATGACACATTTGATGCATTTGAGATAACATAGATGAACCTAGAAGAAATTGTATTAGCAGAAACAAGTTTGAAAGTGAAAGACAGAAATCAAATAGTCTCACTAATATATGGGACAGAGGAAAAACAAAAAGCCAGGAGGAAAGTTAAAATAAACTAACAAACAAACTAAAGTACATAACTTGGTGGGGGGGGAGATGGAGGGAGCAGTCAGGGAGGGAAGGTGGTGGGTGATCCCCAGGGAAGACAAAGATGTGAAATACATATATGCATATATGTTAATTTTTTTAAAAAAGAACAATAAAATTTTCTAAAAAAAATCCTTAACTATTCAATAATATTCTTAGTAACTTATTTCCCTTTATAGATACCGAGACCTCTTTATAATCCTTAAACATTTAGCTAGACAAATCTTGACCTCCCTTATGAGTGAATACCAGCACCTTCTTCAGGACTCACTGTAGTGGCTACGAAGACCACTAAACATGGACATAGGATTCAACTTCCTCTTCAGGTAGTATGAGGCATGTCATACCCTTGTTGACCATTTGAAAATTCTTAAAGAAGGGGCTTAGATTGTTATGGATCTTTGTTTTCTCCCCATCCCATATCCATCTATCCATTGATCATCACTCACAAAAATAATGTTGATAATTATATATTTTACTCACACTTCTAGTGATTTGTTGTTCATACAACAGCAAAAATGATGTGAGTTATATATGAACAACTTTAAAAAATTATCACCTTTTATTTCTTAGAACAGTTTTAGTTTGGAAAGTATTAAACGTTCTATATACTCTCCTACCACCAGTTTCTCTTATGATTAACTTTTTGTATGATGTGGTATATTTCATACAATTGATGAACTAATACTGATAGATTGTCATTATCTAAATTTCATAGTTGACTTCATAATTCACCCTTTTCTGTTACAATTCCATTAGTTTTAAAAAAATGCATAAGGTACCACATAGAATAGCTTTATTATTCACTGAAAATCCCTAGGTCTTCACATTGTAATCTCCACTCTATACTCCAACCTTAGCAACCACTGATCATTTTATTGTCACTTTATAGTTTCTGTTTTCGAACCTGTCATAGGTGGAATTATGCAACATATAACCTTTTTGGGTTGGCTTCTTACATTTAGTTATATATATATATATATATATATATATATATATATAACTAAATATTTAAGACACTCCCATATATCTCATAGTGTGATAGCTCATTTCTTTTCAGCATCATATGATACTCCATTTCTGGATATACCATAGTTTATTTGCTCATTCACTTATTCAAGCACATCTTAATTGCTACCGTCACTGTAGTTTGCATTTTCCTATATTTGTACGAGATTATCTAGAATATACTCTTTTGTCTAGATTTTTTTCCTCACAGAGCAATTATTTTGATATTCAGCCATATCGTTGCATGTTTGAATAGCTCATTTTTCTTTAAAGATATGCTTTCATTTCTTTTGGAGCATAATAGCTGAATAGCACAGTAAGTGTTTAACTTTTTAAAGAAGGTGCTGAGCTGTCTTTCCAAAATGTTTTTTTATTCTGCATCTTCACTAGCTGTGTATGAGAATTCCAGTTCCCTGACCTCTTTTCCAAAACTCCAGTGGTAATTCTTTTTAATTTTACAAAAATTCATTAGCATGAAGAGATTTTGTTTATTAAATCAACCAATTACAACTTTGGAAAGGAAAATTAAGTTTATAAATGTAGATTTTAAAATGTTAGTGCATTAAATTTTCAAAAATTATAAAGATATTACTTAAAAGTGATTTTTAAAATTGGTCAAATTACATGATCATATACATGGGACAATAAAACTTAAAATGAATTATATTACTGAGAATGAAATCCCTAACGTTTTTATTGCTTGAGGCAATTTTAATCTTAAAGGAAAATTTATTAATCCTTGGTTAAAGCAAACCTCAGAGCAAAAGGCTTCAAGTCTTGTGGTTTTGACCAAGAAAACCACAAAAGCTAGTAGCACCAAAGGCCTTTCTTATTTCCCTTATCACTCACCAGATCCCTCTCCTGAAATAGTGTCTTAAAGGGACAGTGACAGTTACACCATCACTATAAAATGAATAGCCTAGTGCACGTATGAATGTGAATATGAATTGCATTGCTACAAATCAAGGTCTTAAAGATGAAGAAATGACCTGTCCATCCTGCAGAATATAATAGTGCCTTATGCTAATGATGGGGACAGGGTCCCAGTGTCAAAAGGAGTGGGGAATATAAGAGAGACAGAAGTTGAGAGACAAAGAGGGTGGCAGAAGAGAGAGATGAAGAATTCAAAAAAGGGCCTAGAGAAGAAATGAGAAGCTGCTGCATGGTGAAAAGTTGGGCTAAACAGAGAATGAAAAGCTGGAAATGGAAGGGGAGAGCAATCGGAGAGAATTAGAGAAACTCAAAGAAATGAGACGGGAGGAGTTGGAATGTGAGACACAATTACAGGTAGCCTCCCCATCTCCTCTTTTTAGATTTCCCCTCCCACACACCTTCCTCACTTCCTCTTCCTCCTCTTCACCTCTCAGTTTCAAGCTTGATGCCAAGAGGGAGTGAGCTAGTAGACACTTAATAGTAGGCCAGAAAAGCTACTGGGAGGAAGATGCTAGTCACTGGCTCTGTGACTTCCAGTTTGTCAAATGAGCTTCAACTTAAATGCCAGTTTTGATTGACGACAGTGATGCTGACATGGAGGAATCTCTTGGACTCAACAGAGAAAGGGTACAGGGAACCAACAGGAAATCTTCCCATGGCCTTGGTAATGGGCGTTACCATGGGTATTATCTGGACACGTATTTGTCATCCTTGACATAGAACCAGAAATAAATCGTCAGTGCTTTCTTTTAAGATTCCAGTTTTTTTTCTTTTTTTTCTGATAACCCTCATTCCTGATATTCCAACTCTTGTACAGATAAGTTCAGTTTTCTCAGACTTTCCTAACTCCAGTCATTTAACTCACCCATTTGCCAATAGACTGTGCTTTGCCTGGAAGTCAGATACATGTAGAGAATGGGACTAAAGGGAAAAGATGAGATTCTCACTGTCAAGTGACCTAGTCTGGTATTATTACCTCAGGATAGGAGAGTATCGGATGCCATGAGGGATTTCAGGATTTTTACCCAGCCTTTAGAGATGAGAATTGGAAAGACAGAATGTGGAAAGAATGTAGTGCAAACACTGAAACTTGAAAGATTTATAAGAATAGAGCTGAAGAAAGAGAAAGAAAAAAGTGTTTTGGCCACACATCGGCTGTTTAACAGGAAACGGAAAGTAGTTCAGTATGGCAGAAAAGAAGAAAGGGAGAGGGTGTGGTTAAATGATGTGAGGTGTGGCACATTGGTGTGTTAGTAGATCTGTTCCTAACAAAAAAAGTCTTCATTTGCAACTTTTGCCAATTTCTGTGGTGTAAATATTTCCGTCATGGCCAAGCACAACCTATTTGAACAAACCACTTAGCTTTTCTGGTCTTTTGTATTTTTTTTTATCAAGAAAGAATTATTAAGAAAAAAAATGACAAACCCACCCTAGGCTCTCTTCCTTATCCTGTCCACTTCCTTGTATTGTTTTCTCTATAACACTTTTTTTTAAAACATGTTTTTTAACACGTATTTTTACATCTGTTTGTTGCCTTTCCTATCAGAATGCAAACTCATGATATTTCCAGTACAACAATAGGTGCTCAATGAATATTTTCATGTAAATAAAAAGAAATGAATATTTTCATGTAATGATGACACTATGGAGGTGTTTTGAAGAGCATGGTAAGAGATTGTATGCAAACACTGTTAAATGCAAAGTTTTAATCCATTCCCTTTATTCTCCTCTGTCCTGTCTCTTTCACTTTCTCTCTCTCTCAACCATCCTTTCCTCTGGCCTTATTGCTTAGAGAGAGTGCACACTGGGGACAAGAATGTTCCAAGTCAGCATAGGACTGGAACATTCAACTTTTAAATTGTTCTTTGGTTATGTTATGGGTTAGATAATCGTCTCCATGTTCTGAAGAGATAGAAACATGCTGGAGAATAAAGAGGTTGATAAAATACAAATGTTATTTAGTTACCTATTTGCACAGAGAGGATGAAAACTGATGCTTTTTCCTTCCTGTCTCCCTGCATTTTATAAGAAAATTTTGCAATTGGCCTCTGAACAACAGTGAAGCAATATTACTTCTGACTTCAGAAAATAACAAAGTGGCTGTAGACAGCGTATGATGAAATGCAATAAAGCCCTATCACATTTATTATCTAAATGATTCAAATCCTGGTCATTCAACCACCCATGTTAATATTTTGTTTGAATTCAGATCTATCACAATGAATTTACACATATTTTTGGAAATGTGGTTGAGTATAGTGGTTTCCATTTGTATCACTATGAAGTGGAATTGTCTAGCTTTTCAAAAACCTACCTGAGTAGATATGGAATGACCATCACTGGACACAGGAAGCCTTCCAAGATCGCAAGCAGACTTCAGGACCATGTGCAGGCAAGTCTGTAAAGTAGCAGTGACCTTGACCTCTGGGTATGGGCTGTCTCTGGAGGTACAATGATGCCTATGGTTTTCTTCTCAGCATGATCATACATGCAGAATATAAAATATACAGGATTATAAGAGAACCCATGATAATTGAACTTCAGTTATCAAAATATTGCTCATTTGTGGTCCAGTAATACGTTAGCTTCTTCTTTACTATGCTAATCAATCTTTTCCATTAATAGCTCTCTTTTCTTAGTAAAGAGTAGAAGTGCTATTTCAAGTACAAATAGGCAGTAGAAATATCTGTGATTTCTAATGGTGAGCACCACACACATTGTTTATATTATGAGCTCTCTTTACATCATTCTTTCAAAGTTTCTACTGAATTTTAATTTGGGATTAGTGAAAGCAATTTTTAAATTAAAAATGGTTTGCTAAATGAAATAAACCAAGAGAAAAATGAATACCGGATATTTCACACATGTGAAATACTTCACACATTTCACACATGTGGACTAGAGAGAAATGAAACTAAGGAATAAAGAAACTGAACTAAAACAAAACCGAGTAGATGTGAAGCTACCAGAGGTTGAGGGTGGGAGGAACAAAGGCAGGAAGGAATCAGAACTGTGGTTGAGGATTAGGGGTGCTTGGGTGGTAGGCAGTGTGTTGTGACATACATTTGAAGAGGTGTGAGTTTATACCTGTTGTGTTACAAACCATTGTTACCTCAATAAAAATAATCCAATAAAAATTAGTAATGGTTAAAAACATAAAGATTAAAGGCTTCTTTGTTGGCTATTTGATCTCCAGATGATGGGGTCTGGGAAAAGTTAGATTTGATAAATATTTTGATACTTTTTTTATTGCGGAGAATAAAATGTATCACCATTCCTAGGCCAACTGCTGCTGTTGACACATTAGTAGTATTTGTTGACTCTATACTAATACTGTGATAATACTGTGATAGTGCTTTACAGTGATCAATCTATTAATCCTTATACAAACAGTGAGGGTGAAGTGAAACACTGAAAGAACATTTCATCTACCCCAAGTCTTACACAGCTAAAAGATGGACTGGAAACCATGTTTGACTCTAAATTTTGTGTTTTGCATCATTTTATCAGGGTTTCCCATACTGCAATCCTTCTATATCATTTGCATGAATTTTTATCATATCATCTATACCATTATTTGCTTAACATTTAGACTGATTAATTTTTAAAAGAACATTTATAATGCCATCATATTTGGAAAGCACGTATCACTTGCCATAAAGAGAAGACAGTCTTCAAAACATGAAAACAACACAACAAAGTGAAGCTATCCACTCTGAATTTGGTTTTTCCCCCATTTTATTGTGCCTCACTTAATTTTGCCCTACAGATAATGCATCCTTTTACAAGACCCTCCACAAGCAAAAATACTAGAGCTCCCTGAAAGCTCAGATTGTGGGTTAGTATTTTTAACAATAAAGCATATTTTCCCTGAATATGTTTCCCCAAGCGAGACCAACAGGTACTCTCAACTTCTTAAAAATGGAAATTATCAAGAGAACCGCTAAGGCTGTATTAGCACCACTCCCAGACTTTTGGTAGGTAAACAATTTTTAAAACTGTTCAGAGAAACAGTTTTCTATTATGTGGTTGAGATTACCAAAACCAACTAAATCTTGTAGGCTGCCCTGGTAGTGGGTTCCAAACTCTGAGAAACACTGCCTGACCCGACCCCACCCAGGATTGTGGGCAAAGGTTACCGCTGAAAAAACACAGCAGCAGCTATGGTTACACCAGCACTAACACTCACTGGTTGTGAGGAAGCAAGGGGCTGGGGGTGGGGGCGGAAGCTTACATCACAGATAGTGGGGTGACTGGTAGCATCCCAAGCCTGCCTCTGCCTTTGTGGCTGCTTGTATCACTTGTGACAATGGAAGCGGATTCACACTTAGGAGTTTAAGGTCTATACTACACGATCACTTTAAATAATTTGGGGAAACGATTGCATCTGTTGCTTTTTGTGCACATCTGGAAGAAATCCGGGCCTATTGACGTGCTCCATCTGATTTTACTTCTGATGGGATTTAGGGGAGAGGTGTGAAATAGCAATAAGAAAATGATTTCAAGGACATTGAAACAGAAATGTGAGAGGTAATAGGGTGTTACCTGGCCTTGATGCATGATTCTTGGAGCTAGAAATCTAGGGGGCCTTTGCTTCACTCGTTCCCCCTGAGGCAGTCCCTTTCCCTAGTGGGACTCAGGATCATCCTTGTGAAAGACAGAGGTGCTCAGTGGAAGCTACAGCAAAGAACTGAGGCTCAAGGGAAGAGTCACCTTTGCGAAGATGTAGAGCCAAAGTAGGAAGGGAAGTAAGAGCTCCAGAACTCTCAGGTGTTGTGACAGTCCCCTCCCTGGTGTAACTGTGGCATCCAACTCAGACTGGCAGTGTTTTTCTCTCCAGCAAAGTCTTCTAGATGGCACAGTCTTCAGAAGGTCTTTGTTTATGTGTGCTCATTAGTAAGACTTTAATTTTTTCCTCATAACTGTGCCTTAAACATCAGAGAACAATGCAGCTTAGCGGTGAGTCAGCAAGCAGGAGGCAGATGCACAAAGAAATGTACAACTCCTGGTCCATCTCAGAGATACTGGTTCAGTGGGTATGGGGGGAAGGGAATATCTGCATTTTTAACAAGCATCCGAAATAACCTTGAGGTAGCCGGAGCACGGACCATTGAAAACACCAACTGAATCTTTAAAAAGTACAGGGTTTGCAGACAGAAGTCCCTTCACCTGTTATTACTTGTAAACCCGGGGCAAGTTTCTTATGCCCTCGGAGTTTCAGCTTTCTTATCTGTAAAATGGTGGTGACAACAATGTCAATAATAACAACACCAGCGACGACAACACCTACCTCTGGGGTGCTCTGATGCTTAAATAAGATTGTATTTGTGATGTGTCTAAGTACATTTGTCTAAGGGATCATCTATTGTCATTCATTTTTGACGAAGATTTGGGGTCCATTTTGAAGTGACCGTCATGTTCTTAGTGGAGAGGTGTCTGGCCTCCAAACGCAGCTTGTAGTTAGTCAGTTGCCCGTCTTGCTGGTCTTGTTGGGGCTGCATTTGGGAAACCAGCTGTACTACTACCTCTCCCTCTGTCTGCAACTCCATTTTCAACCGGAGTATAACATCTATGACACTTAGGGTATTAGTGTCACTTCTCTCCGACAGGGTCAGCAATAATGAGTCTCCGTTCTGATGCTGCTAAGACGAGCGCATGCATGTTTATATGCTAGGTGTTTGTCCACTCTGCCTACTGCTGGCTTCTCATCAGATGAGTGCGTATGGCTGTACATCGTCATTTGTTGGCCTTGATTCAGTGTGTTGCTGGACCATCATCCCCTTACATTTTATATAGATAAGAAGGACAAGGTTGATTACAATAACACAAGCGTTTGTCTGTACCCAGCAACATGTATGTGGATAATTTGTTGGTATGCTCCCTGTCTAGAACACTGTTCAGCACGGAGCACCTGCTTGGTGGTTTTTTCTTTCTTTCTTTTTTTTTGGTTAAGTGGATTCATGACCTGTGAGATGGATTACTAAAAATAACTTACTGTTATTGTCATTTTTATATCCTTTGCACATGATTATTTTCTGTCATTTCAAGTTAACAAGCCATGGAATGTATTTGCGTATCAGACCTCTAAGATGTCAGATTTGGGCTTCAATTTTAGGCAAATTCATAAGGCAGATTATATCCTCTAATCTCAGGACTTGCACTGAACCTTTCTTCTTTCTTCTGGTCCTGTTTATACCCTGCAGACCTGCCAGTGTGTCAGTCTCGTTGAGTATTATTATTCCTTATGCAGCATGTATTCCACCCTCCCCCCACCGGAGGGCTGATTTTATTCTCTATTCTTCTTCTTCTAACTTTGTCCCTCTGGAGATGCAGAAGTCACCCCAGCTCCGGGATGACCGGCCATGAGATGGGGGCGATTCTATTCCCTTCTGTAGTCATTAGCTCAGGATGACTTGAGCCAAATTAAGACCAGTGGAAGTATGTGATGGGCTGCTGGGGGAGTCTGCTAAGTGTTGTAGTCTGCCTGAAGAAGAGATGGGCTCTTCTTGCTCCATGTCTGGAGCTGCTGCCATCCATCAGTTGGCATCATGCCCTGCAGGATGATGCAAACTGTGCTCGTGAGTCACCCAGCCTTGAAGCCTGCTCCACCTCTGGACTTCCTGTTATGTGAAATAATGACTCCCTTTCTGATTAAGATCTTATAATTGAGACAGGCTCCTCTTCAAACAAGCTGCTCTGTAGTGTTAGTTCCTATGAAAGAAGATCAAGTTTCTTTGTGAAGGGGTTGGGGGGGTTGGGAGTCGGCATGTAGGGGGGAAAGGGGTGGGAGGGAGGGGGGTGGAGGGTAGGCAAGCTGCTAAAGACACACATGTACATGCATTAGATGTAAGTAGATTGTGTCATGAAGACAATATGGAATCTTGATAATTATGTGATAATTTTAAAGTAGGGGGTGGCGAGAACATCGAAGAATAAGAAAATGGATACTCATTCCTGGGAAATAGAATGTATGTTTCAGAAAAAGCTTTTCCCTAGTAGCCTGTGATTTTCCAGTTTCTATTTCAGAGACTTCAGGCAAGATCTTTAACCATGTCCAACTTTACATATTTGCTTCTAAAATGAGATGATTTCGCTGATTTGTCTTTCTAGTGGTGTTGCATGAGGGACAAGTAAACAGATCAAAGAACGTTGTAAATAAAAAAGCATTTCTTGTTCTGCTCTCATGCTGAAGCGAGTAACTTAGTCTCTGTCCTCATCACTGCTACCATCTCCAGAGTGATTTTTTGCCAGAGCTTTTCATGTAGTAATTTGAGGAACTTGCCCTTTTTCAAAGATTCTCAGTGTTTAGTTTTGTTTTCTCTATTTATTTTTATTGTCAGTTCTTCCGCATGCAAATTCACTTCATCTAACCTTGAGCTCCTGATTGATGTTAGTCTCCATATGTACCCAAGGGGTTATAACTGATATTCCTCCCTCATATGTAAATTAAAGACTTCATAAATGACTACATCCTCGCTTCAAAGACTTCCAACCACAGGTTATCTTAGTTATCTTAGTTTGGTGCTTGAATTTCATCAGGGAAAGACGCACACATTTTCTATAGAAAATCCTGGCAGGTCTGGGAAAATGCAGAAAAAAAAATTATTTGTTCTTTTGAAAAAGAGAGCAAATATTTTTAAAACTTGATCTTTTGAAACTTAAAAAAAAAGCCCAGAATCTTGAAAAATATCTAATCCTCAGTCTTACTTCCCATAAGTCCAGACATCTGTATCTGATTGGTGTGTGAACTTCAGCAGATGCATGCAAGAGGACAGGAAGAAGATGACTATTCATAGGGAGTGTTGCTGTGGTAAGAGGGTACAGCTGAAGCAAACCAAGCAAGCAGAGCTAAGGCAGAAATGTGTGCATAAATACACATCTACAGTACCGAGAACTTTTGTGAGCATAAGCTTATATCAACAACTAGGCATGCAGAATATAAGCTATTGCTAAATATGCTCTCCCATTCTGTTTCTAAGCCTGAGACTTAGATAGGAATTATTCATCTTTTCATATAAACGAGAAACTGAATCCTGGAAAGATTATCTGAGTTATCAAAGGTTGCAGAGTTGGTCAGGTTTGAGTTGGACTTTTGGCTGACGTTTCTGGACTCAGACCCCAAGACTCACTGAATTCTTATCCAGAATCACCGGGTGTCAAATGACTGAATTCAACTGCCTTTAAGAACTATGCTTAGATTTTATTAATTAGTCATTCAAGATTTCATACTCCAGTGAAAATGGAACTAAAAATACAGTTACCATAGCCAACAAAGCATAGCAGTTCCCTACCCCCACCCCCCGTACTAGAAGAGTGTTCACAACACTAAAACCACAATGATCACCTAAGCATCCTGCTTTCATTTCTTCAGCTCACACATGATCAGGTTTAGTGCTATTCTAATAAAATCAGTTGAAAACAACAAGAGAGGCTTCAATTCTATAACTCCTTAGAGGAAGGCACAGTGCAGTGACTGCTTATGTTCTGTCTTTGACTTTGGTTTACTATGTGACATTGGGCAAATCACTTATTCTTTGTGTGCATCAGTTACATCCTCTGTAACATGAGCATTACAAGAAAGGAAACGTGAGGCCCCTCTTCCTCAAGGGTTCTGTATCACTGAGGAGTTGAATGAATGTGTTGTCTGCAAGCAAGGACACAGAATGAGTGACTTTGAGATGTTTTTGTCCTTTGATGATTTTTCAGTGAAAAATGCCAAATATCGGGTAGAAAAGAGTCATCATGATCTTTGTCCAGGGTGTTGGTGTCTACTGTTTCTCTGTGTCCTTATCAGCTGACTCAGCCAAAACTAGTATGGGAAACCTAGGCTACCCTTGAAGGGAAATATATTTCACTGCAGTAAACTTTCAGTCCCATTAACAGAATCTTTCCTTTCCTGATTCTTGTCCAGAACCATCCAGCGATCAGTTTCACTTCACGGTTTCTTCATCCCTTGCTTCCCTCCTTCTATTAATTGCATCATTTCATTCAGACCGACTAGGTCATAGACTCTGTATCATTTTGTGAGTCTGTTTCATACACTGACTGGGTTATTGTTTTAGCACATGGGGTAAAGTGGTTCAAAGAGCTGGTGAGTAGGTTGGAGAAATAGATCACATCTTAGCCTCAAGCCATCATGCAGAACTGATTTCTGTGCACTTTAACATTGTGATGGGTCAGATTCTGCAAACCACCTCCCCCACCTCCCTGCCCCATTCCTTATTTTCAAATTCTTTGCATTTGTGTACCGCTTTGGTGTTTGATTCAGGAAAACTGAATCTGGTCATGATTTTGCTGCTTTTCAGCTAAGTGGACACAGGCTAGTCAAAATAATTAACTGTGGCTTCAGCCTCTCCCCCCGACCCACTCCCCCCAGATAGACACTGGGTCCATGTGCTGTCAATTTCACAAAGCTCTTGGGAGGATCTGATAGATGACATACATACAATTCCAAGCATAACCTGGTTAACTTCAGTGGGATTTAATGACTGGGAGAGGCTGAGACCTACTGGAAAACCATCCACCCACTAGGATGGGACAGTAGTGGGCCGGGACTCCCAGATGTCACAATTAGGAATTTCAGCCCAGGCAACACAGTTCAATATTTATAGGAAGGTTTTGGTAACAGGTAGATAGATGGTGGTTAAGGTCAACTCTCCAGCTGACCACTTAGCAGCACGACTTTTAAAGTTTAAAAAAGTTTTAAAGTAGACCTGATTTCAAGTCTACTTCTTAGTAGCTACATAACAAATAAGAATTTAGTCTCTTTGAGCATCTACTTACTGAAAAAAGAAATAGATAGTCCTTTTCCTTCAGGACTGATCCTCTGATGCACACAAAACACTTAGCTATCTGCTGGGTATGATTAATTAGACTAAACATTTAACCTCAGGAGAGTTCAGCATTAAATTTTGAGAGATGTGATTGCTTATGGGGGAGGAAAAATCATATGACAGGAAGTGGGTTTTATGTCCTATATTCTGATTCTGTGGAGAAATGGGAAGGAAGCAATACAAGCGAAGGGACTGGAACTTTATTCAGAAAAATGACACATAAGGCCAAGCAAAAGTCAAGTTAGTGATGTTGGCCACAGGGAGAAGAAGAATATTAAGGAAAGTGTCTGTTGAGATCAGGGAGGAGAAATCATGGGACTGTAGGCTGGAATGGATCTAGATGAGGGAACAGAGACTCAATAAATGCTTGGAAGAAAGTAGTGACCAAGAACTACCTGGGATCTCATAGTCTTTGGAGATCCATTAAAAATGACAAAGTGTTTAGCTTGTGTAAGGTTGTGTTAATGTTAGCCGAGGGAATGCAGACTTAGTTTCTCCCCAGGAGAAGGAGGACAGTAGGCAATGTGTGAAGTCCTGCTGTGTGTCATCCTTCCAGACACCTGCAAGAAAGCACTTGCTGGGAAAAGGAGTGACATGGTCAGATAGAAATGGTGATAGCCACCTTACACCAGTGAGAATGGCCCACATTAAAAAAATAGGCAACAACAAGTGCTGGTGTGGATGTGGAGAGAAAGGAACACTCTTACACTGTTGGTGGGAATGTAAACTGGTCCAGCCACTATGGAAAGCTGCGTGGAGGACCCTCAAACTACTGAAAATGGAACTACCATTTGACCCAGCAATCACTCTTCTGGGAATCTACCCAAAGGAGACCTCAGTATGGGTACAAAGGGATACCTGAGCCTGTATGTTTATTGCAGCACTGTCTATAATTGCAAGGATATGGAAACAACCCAAATGTCCCAAAACAGATGAATGGATGAAAAGCTGTGGTCTATATACACAATAGAATATTACTCACCAATTAAATATGACAAATTTGACGATTTTATGACAACATGGACACACCTAGAAGAAATCCTATTTGCAGAAACAAGTCAAAAAGATAAAGACAGACACCAAATGGTTTCACTATTATATAGGACTTGGGAAAGATAAACCAAAAAAAAGCTAACAACCAAATTGAAGTACATAACTCCAGGTGGGGGTGGGGTGGGGCAGAGTGGGAATGATCAGGGAAGGTGGGGGGGTGAATCCCAGGAATTACAAAGATGTGAAATTTATATTTAAATAAATTATTTGATGTTTAAAAAAATAAACATGAACTCAATAAAAATAATTGAAAAAATTTAAAAGAAGAAAAAAAAAGAAATGGTGATAGCATATACTGGAAGCACCAAAGTTTGGATATCAAACAAAAATCTTCTCAATAGAGTTTGCCTTTGGCCTTTGGCAGGTGAGACCTGCTGGGGAAACATGATAACTCAATTGTTTAAATATCTGGCAATGTTGCACTTATCCCTCCTAGCAAACAAAGCATTTTCAGTAATTCGCCAAGTTAGCATTCTGTTGACTTGCATTGTTGTAACTTGTTGGAGGAACTAGCTTCATTTCATAGAATATCCTCAGCTAAAGGTAAAATGATGTGGTTAATTTCTTAGAATCTGACATACAATCTTTAGGAACTTAAAGATAGCTGGAAAACAACCTATGTTTTTCTTATGCTGTGAGAAGATAAACTCATTCTGTCCAAAGTTAGTTTACAGCTCTGGAATCTGCAACCTACCCTATATTCCATCAGTTAGTAATACCAAAGACCAGGGAGACACACAAAAAAGAACTTAATTAGACCTATCAACCTGCTGCTTAAGTTTCTTTCATCTTTTAGATGCTATCACCTTTACCTTGGTCTCTACTACCTTTCCCTCCTCTTCTTGTCTGTCCTTTGTTGTCTTTCATGACTCTTTCTCCAGAACACTTTTTTTGTTTTGATGCTACAGATAGTCAGTAGCTCTCTTATGCAGATAAACTCTTGCTACTATGACGCCAACATGTCTCATTATCTCTAAACTTCCATCCCAGTCTCTTCAGCTATTCCTGCTCTCTTTGGCACACAGCCATCTTTAAGCTTTTGGTTTTTCAACCCAATAAGTGTTTCCTGTCTTCAGATTAGTCCTCTGACTCTTTAGACTTCTCAAAATGTAAAACTTAATTTAAATGTCATATCCACTTTTTGTGGCTTTCCTTGGTCATTCAGCCTGAATTCAGTTGTTCCTTTAGAACTCCTGTAGTACTTTAAGAGTAAGAGTCCATCAGGAGGAATAGGGAATAGGGAAATCATTTTAGGAAAAAAGAATTACATGTATGAGAGTATAAATGAAAAGATGATTACAAAGAGTACATTTAAATAGTTCCTACATAAAAAGTCAAAACAAGCTAAGCACCAAACTAAAGCATACACTTAGGGGGGTGGGGAGGAGGGAATGGTGGGGAGGGTAGGGAGGGGTGAATCCCTGGGATTACAATGATGTGAAATTTATATACAAATAAATTTTAAAAAATAAGTATTTCCTACATATACATAATAGTATTGCTAATAGTGTGAATTAGACCAAGCTTATATAGAATTAAAAATGTATAATTAGCAGCCACCATTCACTAAACAATAGTATTTTACATAAAAACCTGAAGATCCTTGATCCTATGGCCTTCTCTTTCCTCCAAACATAACCAGTGAATTTGGTGTTTATGATTCCTTTCCTTTTACTTTTTCCCTCTCTCCCACTGCCATTTAAATTAGTCCCTTAAATATAGTTGTCTAAATATTTTGTTTATATTTTTGTATATTTTGCTTGAACTGCATGTAAATGTGACTATACATTATTTATATTCCTGAAACTTGCATTTGTTTTCTTAATTTTATATTTATGGGATTTATTTACATGCATATTGCTGCAGTTATTACTTTTCTTTTGTCTTATACCATCCCACTATAGGAAATAGTGGCTCCTCATATAAATTCCTTGCTAATGGATGCTTGTATAGATTTCTTTTCCATTTTCTTCTTTTAATAAAATTTGAATATTCTTGTTATATGTTTTCTAATGCAGGCACAATGTCATCTCTGAGATCTATACCTGAAATTTCCATTGCTCACTCTGTGGTGTATATATTTCAGCTGTGTTACATAGTGTCAGATTTTTCCCAAAGTGTTTTTGGGATGGCAATGAGTTACAAATAAACCTTGTATTTAGAAATACTATGGGGGCATAAAGATGTGGGGGAAAGGATGTAATCAGATTACACAGTTAATTGATACACCAAGATGACTGGATTCTGTCCAAGGCCAAAGGAAGACATCAATTGTGTGAGCCTGTGGGAGATAGCCCTTCTCTGAATCTTAATTTCCATTTCAATAAAATGGCGAAATACCTTCCTCATAAGGTTGCTGTGATTGGTCGATTCATTTTAAAATATTAGTATCAGGAAAACACTATGAACCGATTAATATAAACAGATGTATGGTTCAGAAAATTAATGCAACTGGGTGTAGAATAGATGCTTGTAGGAAGATAGGGATCTTTTGTGGTCATCTTGCCAATGGAAAATCCTCATTAACCTTTTACAATCCAGCTCGGTGTTTCTCAACCTTGACAGAACTGGAATTTTGAACTGGGTAATCCTTGTTTTGGGGATGCTGTCATGTACATTGGAGGGTGCCGCCTGGTCTTTACCCCTTTGATTCCAATAGCCTCCTCTTCCCAAATTATGAGAATCAAAAAAGTCTCCAGACTTTGCCTCTGGGGTGGAGGAGGACAAAAATCACCAGTGGTTCTTTTGAGAACCACTGGTCTAATTCCAATGTCAACTTCTCCATGAAGGCACCCTTGTACCTTTTAGAAAGACTGATTTATTCTCTTCCCACAAATGCCTTTGTATGACATCTGCCACATAGTTTTATAATTATTTCTTTGTTCACTTCCACACAAGACTGTTCATTCTCACAAACTACATTGATCATTTAGCATTTAAAATACTTGGAATATGATAGGGACAGATACATATTCTTAAAAATGTGAATCGTCCAAAACATTCAACGGTTATTATTAAGCATATACCGTATCTTAAGTTCTGAAGAAAGTGCTAATATTGCAGTCTTGTTTGGAAAGACATGAACCCTGCCTTCATGAAATTTGTAATGCACCAGAAGAGAAGCAACAGACTCATAGACAAATTGACAAAATGTGGTAAAAGAAACTCAAATGGTACTCTGGTAGACTATGATGGGAGTGTTCTATAAGTTTTTTTCAGAAAAAAGGTGATGTTTAAGTCAGAGGTAGAGTTTGAGCTAAGTAAGTTATGGGAAAATTGACTAGGAGAGTTTTTCAGGCAAAGGAAGATACAGTAGCAAAATACTTACTCTAGGGCAGAGTATGTGATGCCTTAGATATAGAGACAAAGGTAGTGGATTCAAAGCCAGGTGAGTACAAGAGAGAGTGAAGTATTGATTCATGATGATTAAAAAGTGAGACTTCAAGAATAAATGATGACAGCTGGGAGGGACCAAAACATCAGGACCAGTTCCGAGATTTGAGGCATCATCAGTTGGGAAAATGGTGGTCTAATTTACTGTAGTTTTACAGACTGTAAGTGTCAGATTTGGGTAGGGAAGGTCAAGAGTCCTAACTTGAATGAAAAAGAAAAGAATGCATCTGCTTTACTAATGAAGATGAGAAAACAGGCAGAGATTTGGGATTTTATCAATTAGATGGATATGTTCTGAACAGTTAGATGTGATTGGAAAAGAAAAGATATTGACAGTGACTTCTAACTTCTCAGCTAGGAGTGAGCAGTCCTAATTATAGGCAACAAAAGGAGAGGAGACTTGGATATGTGGAAGAAATAGTGAGTTTGGTGTTGGATATGCAAGTAATAATGACAGAAGATCAGGACAAGAGTTAGATTGACGTTGGAGATACAGATTTGGATTTAACCTCATATAATTGAAACTTAGTGGGTCAAAAATTCAGTTGTGAGGTGTACCAGATTTAAGTCTGGCAGTGAGGGGAAGGGAAACAGCTAAATGGGCCTGAGAAAGAGAGTCCTTCTGTTAGAAGCATAGTAGAAGAGTCGCTGAAATGAAAGGTAGAGAGAATTCAGAGGAAAGCTAGTAATTATGTCAAATTGTGATGAGAGATGAAAGAAAACGAAACAAAGAATTTATCTTTAAGTCACTAATGCTCAGGAATTTTCAGTAAAATTGTGAGGGAAGCTAAATTCAATTTGATGATTGGTAAATGAGTAAGACTCTTGGTAGTAAAGTCATAAAGAGTTGCTACCTTTTTGAGGCAATGGCAACAGGTAAGGCAGTAAGTCATACGAGAAAGATAAAGCATGCTTGTGGGATAAAGTAAAAACATCCTGTTGTGGTGACAGTAGTAGACAGAGATTTCATAAGGCAATACATTACAGTTGTGGGAGTACTTGGGATACACAAAAGCAGTGAGAGATTACCTTTGGAGGATTATAATTGTCCTCCTAGGCAAAGTAGGAAAAGAAAAGATTGACTAATGTAGATATATTTTAAAGTGAAAAGAAAGACCAGCAAGTAAAATTAGCATTTTATATCACATTAAAAAGGATAATATCAATTCTCATTCAACAAATACTCATATTGCATCTGATTTGGAGTGACACATTATTCCAGGGGCTAATAGTGACAATACCATTATGCAGAACTGAGGCACAGGAAAGTTGTAGTTATGACCTCAAAAATTAGATGGAAGAGTTCGAATTCAAATTATATGTGCCTCAATCCAGAGTGTACTTTTTAAAATATAAGTTGTGCTACCACGTAAAAATAGCTGACCTGTCATTGACTAGGTTTGGAGTTTTGCAAAGGGAAGTTGAAGGTTAAGATCACAGAGTACTGGGGCAGCTGGTACCTGGTATATTTGAATAATTGAATTTAATTTGGAATAAAGAGAGGCCACAGCTAAAATGGTATATTCGGCCAGAGAAAATAGGGCAGAGAAGGGATGATGGGTATGATTAATGCGAAGAGCAAGCTGAGTGGGAGTTGGAGAGTGGGGAAGATAGAAGACGGTGATTCAGGAAAGAGATAATAAGTTTTGCATCTTGGGGGTGGAGTATTTCCATGTAATGGAAAGAGAAGGATGTTACTGTGACTGTCACTGTGACTGTGTTGTGATTCCGTGTGTTTGTGTACATATGTATGCTCACTTAGAAAATTCTACAAAGAGAGCTAATAAGAGAACCCAAAGACCATCTACAAAAAGGGATACAATTGTGGTGGGCAAACAAACCCACATGCCCTCTAAAATATAGAAGATGAAACATGTACACAGATGACGCTGATCATTTTTATTCAAGGAGGCAAAATGACTTTCTAAAACATTTTCCCCTTGACATAGTCAAACCATATCGCTCATAAAGGCAAGTTTTCAGTTACTCCGAAATTTCTGTCATCTTAAGTTATTCATTCTCGAAGACCGTGGCCTTCAGATATTTTCTTTGGAATCGTTTCCACCGTTTGTGCCTTTGTGCAGCCGAAATGGCTTAACTGCGACTCTACTGCACACGGCCTACATGGCCAAGTGTCCGACATGGACAGTCAGCAGGTGGAGGAGTCATGAGATTCCCAAGAACCTTCTCTGTCCTTGGTGACGGCTCACTTGAGCTTCCCTTGCAGAGTGTCTGAGAAACTCGTCTCTCCTCCCTCTTACGTGTTAGGAAATTCCCACCTACCTTCCACCTGAGAGTCCCAGCTGCTTCCTTCCCACTTGCGATATTTTTAATAGCTCCAAAAATATCTCCTGTTATCTAACCTCTCTGTTATTTTTCCTGATATGTGTAAAATGTCCCAAGTAAGAACAAATAGATATGTGCTCAGGTCCAAATGCTTCCTTGTGCACTTTTTTTTTTTTTTTAAATCTGGCTCCAATAGCATGAGAAAACTGGGATCACTTTCAGTTTACTAACAAAAAGATGTCAAATGACTTGCCCAAGGTGGTCTCTCCCAATAGGAAGAGAAGATTCATACTAGGACATTGGTCTCCAGGAGTCAAATCTCACTCCCAGAGCTATATCCTTTTAATGAACTAGGAGCTCTGTGAGATGGGAAAAGAGATTTTAGACATCATCAGGGGTAAATTTCATTTATTGTTAATATCTCATCCTCCATGTCTTGCAGAGATATTGAGTGTAATAATTGAATGTCGTGTGTAATAGGCAGTACCTCAGCTTGGAATAGAGACTAATCCTTCTTGAACTATTCGCTTCACATTATGGTGGTGTGAAATTGGTCTTCTCGTCGTTTCTAACCATGGGGTCCAGTTCACCTTCTGTAGTCCCGTGAACTAAAGGAACCAACACCCTACTTTCCCTACACAACCTTCCAGTACTTTCAGGCAATCTTTTCTGTCACTATTTTATTTTTTGATTTTGCGGGCTATTTTGTCTAATCTTGCACCAATACTATGTTGTCTTCATAGCTCTTAACGTACCACAATATTGTAACATACATATGCTTATTCTAGTAATTAATTGTAGTCTTTTGGAATTTATATTAACACAATTGAGTTTTCTATGAATAATGATACTTTATTACTTACTTTCCAACACTTGCCCTTATTTCTTTTTTCTTCTTTTTACATTGACTGGGGCCATGTATGGTGATGGACACAAGTGGTATTAGCAAAGAATTTTGTTTCATCCCCTATACCAGGGAAAAATTTTAATATCTCACCATTGAGAGTAATAACTTCTTGCTTTTTCTACCCTTGTCATTTTTGAGATTCTTATTTACTAAGCGTTTTTAACTATATTGAATTTTGTCAAAGGTTGTTTCTGATGTTATTTGATAATGTCAGTTTATTTCTATATTAATGCGACAAAAGCAATGTATTTTTTGGTAATTATCCTTGCATATTGGAGAAAACCCACTTGATTTGTATCCTCTCTCTACAAACACACACATTTTCAACATTTACCAATGTTCAGGTGTGAGATTGTTTTTCAGTCCTGAAATATCTTTGTCAGTGTGGGAATTAATACTATGCCAACTTCATAAGAAGAGTTAGGGATTGTTTTCTCTTTGTGGAACTTTGAAAACAACAGATGCAGTTTTCTTAACATATATTAGGCAATTTAGGTTTTTCACTCTGTCAGACTGCATGGACCATGTGTCTGTAGGAACTTTTCCATTTCATCAAGCTTTAGGTTTATCAGTATTTTTCTGTCTATAAAATATTTTGTGATATCCTCTTTTTAACTTCTGAGGTTGTTGATTAATGGGGCTTTATCTTTTTATTCTTGGTCAGTTTTGCTAGGGTTTAATATATTTTATAGATTTTTTCAAAGAGCCAGTAATTAAGATTGATGTCTTTCCCTACTGCATGTTTATTCTCTATTTTCCTGATTTTGTTCTTCTCTTTATGGTTCCTTTTTACTGTCCTTAGGATTAATTTTCTATTCATTTTCAGGTTTCTTGGGATTAAAAGTTTAAATCATAAACATCTTGTCTTTGCTTTTAAAAATAATTATATGGAAAGGTTATAAATTTCATTTTCATTATCTGCATTCCTAAACAGGCATTTTTTTTATTGGTTACCTTAAATTTTTCTACATTTTGGTGAAATTCTTTGACTAACATATCATTTTGAAGTTCTTTCTATTTCTTGATAGTTGAGTTTTGTCTACTTACCTTTTACTTGGTTGTACATAGGTATTTTGGATTTATAACTTCGAAACGATAAGGTATGGACATCATAAGGGAACAAGTTGATGAATATATTAGTTTCATATTTTTGAACTAATATAGTATATTTATCTTTTGATGTTTTTCATTCAATATAGTGTTTTTTAAGTTGATTATTTGGGTGGATGGATAGGTGTATCTATTGTTGAGTAGTATACTTATGCATATATTTAAATTTACTTGTGTGTGGTTGATAGACGCTTGAAGTTTTCTGTTTTAGTAATGTTTCAAGCAAAGCTATTCATGTAGAGTCTAGTACATATCTTTTAATGAACAGAGACACTCTTTTCTCTTGAGTTCATGCTTGGGAGCTTGGTGGATGGGTCATAGTGTAGGCAAATATTTGGCTTTAGGCAACATTGCTAAATAGTTTTCCAAAGTGATTGAGTCAATTTATACTCCCATCAGGAATGTATGAGAGTTCAAGTTGCCCAATGTACTCCCCAACACTTGACATTCAGTCATCTTAACTTTAGTTAATCTGATAGGTATATAGTGATATTATGATGGTAATTTCTATTTTCCTGGCTATTTATAAATGCTCTGCAAGCTTTAATATGTATAATGATCTTTTCTATCTTTTCTAAAACATTTTTTATTTATTACCCGTTTATTAATTGGGTAGTCTTCCTTTTTCTGTTACCGTATCGGGACTTTTTCTGGTTTCACTATTGTTTTCCTTATTGTTTTGGTCTGTTTTTCTATCTTTGTACCAAATTCAGGATAAGAGTAGTTTATAGTGATGTTTCAACTATTAGACTTTTCTAATTCTAGAAAATTAGAAATCTTGGAATCTTATAATTTAAATACTGCGATTTAATTTTCAAGATTGTTCGAACTTTGAAGATAAATAAAAATACTGGAATTAGTATACCAGTTTTCACAGAGGAAATACTGATCTTTTTGGTTGTGTTACATTGCATTTCATAAACCAGTTTTGAGAGAATTACCAGTTTAAATATTGAGTAATTTTTTTACCTCTTCACTTATTAAATTATTCATGTATTAATTTCTCTCTGCAATAATTATAATTTTTAGTTCCAAGATTTTGCACAATCTTAAGATTTATTCCTAAGTATTTCATTTGATGAAAGCTTCTATTGTAAATGGTTTCACTTTTCCATCATTCATTGCTGGTATATAGAAATATAATTCACTTTATTATATTGATTTAGTCAATTACTTGACAATTTAACTTTATTCTAGGAGTTTATTTTATCTTTAGCTCATCTTTTGTGTTCACAAATATGTCATCTGTGAAACAAAACAGTTTTGCCTACTCCTTGCCACATATTGTAGCCTTTTTTATTTTTCTTGATATATCACACTGGCTTGCACATACTTCACACTAATGAATTGAAGTGGTGATGATTGAAATTCTTTCCTAGTTTCTGACCTTCAGGGAATAGTGCTCATATTTCAGTATTGGATGGGACATTGTCTCTTGTATTTTCTAGCACATATCTCTTTTCATAACTCTTAGAAAATCTATTTCACTCAGTGTTTTGTTTCTACTAGCTTTATAATTTTATGTTTTCTTTTTCATTCCAAGAATATCCATCTGATTAACTTTTAAACCTATTTATTTTGTTAAATTGTTCACATTTTCATCTATTTGTTCGTGTTTTCTTTCATATTTTGAGCGAAACACAGGTTTCAATCACAGCAACTGAAACTCTTTCTGTTAATTCAATATCTGGATCATTTTAAATATGTATCTTTTGCATATTTTTAATCACTTTCTCTTTATCACTGGTTACATTTTCTTCCCACTTGGGTGTTTTTAATATTATTTTAGATATAATGTGATATAATAGATATAATCATAAAGATTCCATACCATTTGTACTAGATATTTTTTTATTATTATTTTAGACAGTGTGAAAGTTTGATTTCATCTGGTCTATTTGAGGATTAAGTTGTCTGCTATTAAACAGTTGAATAAAATTCAGTCTATGTTTGGATTCTGTTGTACCTTTTCTAGATTTTTCATTGAGACTGTGGTATAATATATATCTTGAAAGATTTTTAAAAACCCCTACTCCTCAAAGATTATTTAATTTTTTGTGTTCAAAGAGAAATCTTTTGCATGATTCAAAGTCTTTAGAGAATGTTGAGGTTTGTTTTATAGTTCAAAATACTATTTCTCTTAGATACTCCATGAGTCTTGGAAAGATAATGTGAATTCTGTTCTTATTGGCAGAATGTTGTATAGCTACCAATTAGGTAAATTTGGTGATGTTCATGTCTTCTGTGTCCTTCTTGATTTTTATTTGTTTACCCTATTACTAAGACTGTTAAAACCTCTAAATCTAATTGGAATTTACCCATTTCTCCATTAGGTTCTATGAATTTTTGTGTCATGCAATTTATACTTTGGTTAAGTGTATACAAATGTAATGTTATATATTTTGATAATGTAACCCCTCTCTTTTAATATCATAATTATTATTTTAGGTATTATTTCTTTATCTGATATTAATATATCTTCTTTTGATTAATATTTATGCTATCCTTCCTAATCTATGTTTTTGTATTTAAAGTGCATTTGCTAGATACTACATTGTTGGATCTTTGCTTTTAATTCGAATATCTCTGTTTTTTTAATGGGTTTTTTGATCAGTTACATTGAATATAAATGTTAACAACGCTGGATTCGGACCTACCATCTTATTGCATATTTTATAAATCCCTCTGCTCTTTTTTCCTTTTTCTATTTTCTCAATTTTTTTTGCATTGAATACTTCTTTTGTAATCCCATTTATCTCCCCTGTTGCTTTTTAAAACTTACTTTAAAAATTTGTAAGTTTTACAAGCATCTGTAGTATGCAATCTAACTTTTTATAGATTACGATTGAGTAGCATACTATTCCATTTATTTTGTAATAGCCTTGCTAGGATATATCTTTATTTCTGCTCTCCAAACATTTGTGCCACTATAGTTACACACTTCATTTCTTCCTACATAACAAGCACACAAATTTATTTAAATATTTCTATTTTAAAGTGTCATCTTTTAAAAATTAGTTTTTAATTGTTTTACATCCTTGTTAATATTTTGACAGTATAATATCTATCCTGTCACTGAAACACCCATAGTTCTCCTCCATAGTCTATTATGTATTCTCTGTATCCTTCCATTCCTCATCTTCCACCTTTTCTCTTCCCTCCACCATCCTTGGTGCCTCACATCTGTGATCAGAAGTGTCACATTTTTAAAAGTTATTAATTTAAAAATGTTTACATTGACTTTTGGGAGTGAGTAAAAATGAAATCTCAATCCATATTTTTTATTCTAATATTGACTGAATTTGGCAATTTCCCTTAGAAAGATCTATATATAATACATTTTTGCTCCTTTAAATTCTTTTTCATTTCTTGATAGTTGAGTTTTGTCTATACTTATTTTTTTCTTGGTTGTACATAAATATGTTGAAAGTATAATTTATAAGCAATAAGGTATATAATCATAAGTGAAAAGATTAACACATGATGAAATGTCAAAATCTAATGAGAGTTTAGTAGTTAAATGATTTTAGAGAATGCTATATAGCTTATTATTTTCCAGGTATTTCATGTGTGTATTAGCACTTGAAGAAAGACCTGCAGGGAAGTGAAGTGATCTGCTTTGTTTAAACCAAGATTGGCAAACTACATTTGACATGTTTCTAATGAAATAGATGAATGAAGATACAATTACAAACACAATCTTCTACAGAGTGTATTTATAAGGTTATTGTTCTAAATTATAATTTCAAAAAATTAAAACAAAAAGTTTGTCACTTTTATTGTTACCAGATTGAGAGATTAGAAAATTCATCATAAATCATTCATGCATACATTCAAGCACACAGCTCTTAAAAATGAATGGTATGTCTACCACGTGGCAAATATTTTAACTAATAGTACTAATAATATGTAGTAACTAACTAAAAATAAGTAAGAGTAAAACTCATGTTTGACAAATGGTTGACAAATCCATCTGACTTCAAACACAGTACTCTTTCTTAGTACATTTTCCGCAGTATTGTAGGAGCTGTCCTCAAAACTTACTTATAATTTCAGTTACTTCTAAGCTATAATGGCATGGACGTGTAAAATCTGATCCTAGGCATTTTCCTTATTATTAACATCTTGAGTGAATTTCTTCCCTACTCTATGCCTCAATTTTTCACACCTGCTATTCTAAGTGTACCATGAAATAGTCTCTAGTTGTTACTCAATAAAAGGTGAGATTAACACAGCCACATGAATTACATTGGCAGTTCTTTTCTGTGTGCTAGTAGTATCTAGGCAAAATAAAATTAGCAAAGCATAGGTGTGTAGTTTGATGCACTTTATATATATGTACAATATGTGTAATCACTACTAAGAACTTTTATCTTGAAGATTTTTTGTACCCTTTTATAGTCATTGCCTTTTGACTCAGCCATAAAATTTACCATGTTTGAACCTCCACGATTTGTTTTATCTATCTGGGACTCACATAGAAGTATAAAGAAAGGTTTATATATCATGTTGTCTCTTTTCTTTATTTTTTCGTACAGGTTCTATTCACATGAGTAGCAGTATAGGTATAGTAATATAAAAACATTCCATGGTCGCCCAAGTAGTCTTTTGTGTCTAGCTTCTACTATTCCACACAGTGTTTTGAGATCCATCCAGGTTGCTAACCCCTTGTTTTAATGTCACCAGGGTTTATTCATCTATACAATGAAAGGATCTGGATTAGATGAACTCCAAGGACTTTTTGAATTCTAACAATAAATGAGATATTGTTTCTACTGTTTTGCAAGATTTAAGATGCCAGAGTTCTGAACTGAATCAGTTGCCATGAAACCATAACAATACTGGGAATGACAGCTTTGATGTGTAATCCGGTGAGAGATTTGACGTTGCATGTCTGGGCAGGGAACATTTCACGCATGTGTGTTATGTAAGGACAGAAACCATTCCATCTTCGGATGCCCTCACTGACGTCTGAGTCCTCCCTTTCCTCCATTCTTCTTAGATGATTTAAATTGAGTTAGATAAGTTGAGTTACCCATTTTACAGTTGGAAAATATCATTGACCAACAGACTTAAAAATAGGCCTCTAATAAGCAACCCCCTCCTAATTTTGTTTAGAATCCATTTGTGGGGTGATAAGTCATGTCCATGATGCTAGGGAAATGTCTCTTCAAGTCCTGGAGCTTCACTTCTGCCCATGTGACATTGGGCAAGTCTTCAGCTTCTAGTCTGTTTCCTCATCTCAACATGGTGGTAATGACAGCCACCTCACAGACGTGTCATGAAGAACTGAGTGAGATCATACATGCAGTGTGTTCAGTGTGTTTGGGTTATGGGCAGTGTTCTTGAAGCCAGGACCTCAGTATGGGCAGTATTGAGATTTAGGCATTGATGCCTTTAGCTGTGTCTGAAAAACACAGAGGTAAGTCCAAGGGGGTGTGTGGAGAGAAACTGGAGTCTTTGAATTTTTGGAGAAAAAATAGAGAAATAAAAGGCAAGGAGCAGAGACTAGGGAGACAGAGACTTTGGGGCGAGGAGAGACGAGTATGGCAGGCGGGTAAACAAAATCCCGAATGACCAGGCTGGGCAGAAGCCCCTGGAAGAGTGAGCTGGAGGTGGCGAGAAGCCATGGTGGCTGGCAGAAGAGTGGCTGGTGTGGCGATGTGGCACCTCAGCAAGGTGGCCTAGTGAGCTGGTACCTGGAGATGCCAGGGATGGGGAAAGCTGATCTGTGCATCAGCCATCATGGAAGAAGTGTGAAGAGCCTTGAAGAAGCGAAGAAGCTCGGAACACGGGAGAAGAAGTGAAGAGAAGATGGAAAAGAAAGACTGGACTTTGCGGAGTGCCTGCCTCAGGTGCGGAGGGGCAAAGGGCACCATCTTGGACATGTGTCTTTGGGACCTTTGGGACTGATCATGGTGACTGGGGTCAGATCACTGCCACGTGTGGCTGTGAGGACTTTCCGTTTTCCCTGCTAATGTTCCCTTGTAAATAAACCCTGTTGTGAACCTGCATTTGAGTGGCCACTGCCATGTGCGGGTGGCACGAACCTGAGGGAACCTGGGTGGCAGAAGCCGCATTTTAAAAGTGACTTGTTGACTGGAGGCTTCTGCCCTTTTGACCCAATTTCATTCTCAGAGATAATTGTACCCGTGAATATTCTGTGTTCCTGGCACGGCAGTTTCTCACTGCTGTTCCCTTTCTGGGGGAAAAACAGTCCTGTCTTGTTTGCTCACATTTGCTGGGAGAAAAAGGGAGGTGAAAATAAGCATTGGACCGACGCAGAATTTTTGATCAGTGTTATGAAGAGGAGAGACTTACATGGCAAGGTGGTTAAATGAGAACATGCCGCAGTTGGGGTGGGGAACAATTGCCTCCAACTTCACTGTCCTGGAGCATTTCATGGTATTGCCCGGGGTGTTAAATCTCCACAGAACAAACAAAACAGTTCAATGACTTAAAAGCAAGTGTTTTTCTTTCAAATCACATGTCCCCACTTAGCACATTCTTGAAATCCCTCAGAGGAAAGTTCTTCTAGGAGAAAGAATATAATTGCGGTGAAGTCAGTTGAGTTGGATTTGAGTGCTCAGACACCATTGATGTCTGCAAACTATTGAAGAAGTTAATTTCTCTCCCACGTGACTTTCTGACCAGCAACATGAGTTTTGTTGTTTGTTTGTTTTTGTTTTTTTTTAAGATTATTGAACAACACTTTTAGCAGTGTTTGGTACAGAATAATCAATTGACAAGTGGTAGCTGTTATTTACACAACAGACATAATGAAGCCTACCGCCTACCTCTTCAGGTTGCTGAGAGTATTTAATAGAGATAAAGCATGTTGAAGGACTAATACTTGTTTTAATGATACTTCAAATCCAATTACTGTATAAACATCACTTATGAAAGGAGAACTGAGACTATGATTAATGAGATTTGATAAAAATAATCAGTAACAAATTAATGGATTTACTATTTTTAAGTGTAAAAAATGAGAGAAGGCTTATGATATCTGTAGAAGAATGCTTTTATTTTTGTTCTGAAAAAAGAAAAAAGAAAACCAACTAGAAAACCAAGGTGAGCAACAAAATAATAATGATAAATTGCATGTTTATAATAATGACAATAATAATTGCAATGATCATGAAATACATTTTTTGTGGAGCAACTAAGAAAGTGCCCAGAATTCCTTCTCAGCTGAAGTCCTTGGCTCATGAAGCTTATATTCAGCTGGAATACAAACACTAAAGAAGCAAACATGTTAATATTAAGGATTCCAGATAAAAGTTATTCTACAAAAAAAAAAATAGAATAAACCATATCATAGAAAGTGACAGGGGCTGGGAGTGTCATTGATATTTCATTGTAATGAAAGATGCCTTAAAAAAAGATGTCTGAATCCATTATAAGAACCAGTCACTAAAAAATCTGAAGTCCTTCTAAGCAGAGGGTTAGTTGACCTAAGATGCTTAGGTGGGAATGAGCTTGGCATGTTGGAGAAACAGGAGGAAGGCTGATGGAATATGTATAATAAGTGAGGGAAAGAAGTAGTAGTTTAAAAGTCTAAGCTGGCATTGGAAAGTTTTGTTAGTCTCTTTAGGCCACGTTTGGACATTTGAATCTATTTGCATCCAATTGCACATGTGAGGTTTGATGGAAAATGATTAGAATCTCTAAGAAGTAAGCTTACCTGATCTGAATTATTTTTAAGATATATTTCCACTTCTGTGTGAAAAATTGGTTTGGCCATCAGAGTGTAAGCAAGGAAACTGATGACCACTTCCTAAGCTATAAATACTGCTAGTATTATCAGCAATCCCTCTGTTATACCACTTTTTCACAGAGGGAACTAGGCTACGTGAAACTCCTAAGATCCCAGAAATGAAGTTGTAAAGCCTGAATTCCCACGCAATTTATCTTATCTTTTCTGTGTTTGCTTATTCTTTCTGCAGTGACACATAGAGGAAAATGAAGGCATATTTGTAATCCAAGAGAGCGTCAGAGCCCATGAACTTACATAAATTCTCGTATAGTCCAACCAAATTATGTGGATTTTGGAAAGCAGAGATGGACAGAGGATCTTGAGTCTGAAGCCAGAACAAATCAGTGGGGGATTTTTGTATATACGAGTCACAAGGTAAGATTTTTTTTTACGTTAAAATTTTATTTTCTTTTAGAGAAATTTTGGGTTCATGGCAAAATTACATGGAAGTTACAGCAGTTTCCCATGCTCCTCACACATGTATAAACCCACGTATAAGCATGAACATTTTGGGTTCATGATAAAATTCACAGAAGGCATAGTTTTCCCATGCTCCTCACACACATATAAACTCCCCATTATCAACATCCTTCACCAGAATGTAATGTTGGTTATAAAAGATGCACCTACATTTGGCATATCATTACCATCCAGTCATTATCATGCTTATGTTTTGCTGTTGTACATTCTATGTGTTTGGACAACTGTTTGATCACATGTGTCTCTCATTATGGTTTCATTCAAAACATTTTGCTGTCCTAAAATTCTGAATTCTACTAATTCACATCTGACTCCTTCCTCTTTTTCAAAATGAATAATATTCTACTTTCCACATGTCCTACATCCATTCACCTTTCTCGGTGGCTTCCAAGTTTTGACAATGTTGAGAAAACTACTATGAGCATCTCTATGTGAAGGTTTTCATGTGGCTATGATTTTTTATTATCTCGAGTCAACCCCAGGGAAATCGACTGTACACTAAGACTATGTTTAGTTTTATAAAAAATATTCAAACTCTCTTCCCGAGTGACTATATTATTTCACATCAGCAATCAGAGAGCGTCCACGTTTGTCCACTTCCTTACCAGTATTTGGTGTTGGAAGTGTTCTCTAGATCATCATTGTCATAGTATACATCCTAGGTAGATTTTTAGTCTTCTTTTTATACTTTGCAAAGAGATTTGCAAATATTTTGTCCCATTCCATGGCATGAATTCTCACTTCTTCACAATGTTTTTGGCACAAACCAATTTTTTTTTTTATTGTGATGAGGTTAACTTTACCAGAAAGCTCTTTCATGGATTATGCCTTTGGTGTCTTATCTAAAAACCATTGTGATATCTAAAGTCATCGAGGTTTTCTCCTTTATTATCATCAGGAAATTTTATGTTTTAATGTTTACATTTAAGTGCATGATGCATTTTGAGTAATTTCTTGTGTGTGTGTGTGTGGGAGATGTAAAAATATCTGTGTTTACATCATTTTTATTTTATTTTTTGGCATGTGAATATTCATTTCTTTCCTGTTTCATTTGTCAAAAAGGCAATCTTTGCTCCAATGGAGTGTCTTTTCCCCTCTGTAGCACTGCATTTCTGTCCTCTGTTAAGCACTGTATTTGTATTTATATGGGCCTATGTCTGGGATTTCTGTTCTTTTTCACTGGTCTGCTTGTTCTCTTACCTGTAACAATTTGTCTTGATTACTGCAACTTTACAGCAAATGAGGCAGTGACAGTCTCTCAACTTTGTGATTATCTTGGGTCTTCTCTTTGCATTAATCTTTAGAACGAGCCTGTCTGTATTTACAAAATAATTTGCTGGGATTTCAACTGGATTATGTCTAATCTATATACCAAGTCAGGGAGAACTGACATTTGATAATAGCCCCACTTAATTCTTGATGCCGTTCATCTTAGCTTTGCAATATTTCTTTTGTTTGGAGACTAGGTCTCGCTCTTTTGGCCTGGGGAACTGCAGGATCATGTTGCCCAGTGTACCAAGGCTCAAGCGATCCCCAGCCTCAGCTTCCAGGTAGCTGGGATGACAGGCATGTGCCACCACGCCCAGCTATTTTTTGGGACTAGGTCTCGCTGCGTTTCCCCGATCAGGACTCGAATCGCAATACCTAGCCCCAGCTGCTTCATAGGCTGAAGCTTACAGGCATGAGCCACCGTGCCTGGCTTGGTTTTGTAATTTTTCTTAATACAAATCTCATACATATATACTACACCTGTAGATTTAGGATTTATGCCTAAGATTCCATTAACCTGGGTATAAATGTAAGCGTATTTTGTTTTCAATTTTATTTAATTTGCTTTTTTCTTCAAGTTTATTTGCACAAATAGTGTAGGAAAATGCCATTGCCTTGGAGACAGCAGTCGCAGGGTGACACCAGTCCTGTCCTCACGTGGGGAGAAAGAGTTTTTTTCTTTTTTTCTATTCTGGAGCCTTTGTGAGGACCTTAGCTCTCTGCACCTTTAGGAACCTATGCTGTGGCTGTATCTTTGCCTTGGGTTTGAGCCTTGGTCTTTGGGGGCGAGAGTCTGAGACACCCGGTGATGCAGCGAACGCATGCGTGCCAAGGCTGGGGTGAGTAGTAGAGGCGAGTGACTGAGCTCGTGGCTGCTGTCTTTGGGAGTGTTGGCCTTGCTCACCGTAAGTTGTCCGTGGAGCCCTGTAGCCTCAGCATGTGCACTCACAGCCTTGGCACTGTTGGCTGCACCACTTCAGGCTGTCTTGTGTGCATGTGTGCTTTTCCAAGGCCCTAGGAGCTTGGGATCCACCCCCTTAAGAGACTCATGTCTTTATGATGAGGTTTCTTGACACCATTTCTATGTCATTTTAGGGATCGGTTGTGTCTGGTGTCGTTTGTGAGTTCGGCCTTGTTTGCTCCAAGGTCTACAGCCACCCAGGCATCTTGAGTTGCCAAAGCTGTTTTCAGTTTCAAGTTCATCAATTCACTGTTGATTCAATAGAAAATAAAATGGTTTGAATATCAACCTTGTGTCCTGCAAACCTTGCTAATCCCTAATTCTAGAAATTTTTTAAATTTGTTTATTGCTTTCGACTCTTTATATTTGACTGAGGTAATGTTAGTATCCACTATTGTTGGTATTTTGGAAATATAAGATTCATCTCCAGTGCCTTTACTGTAGTGAAATCACCCATATTACACCATTTTAGTCCATCATGTTCCCTTCCCCTCTTTATTGCCACCCCTTCACTCTTCCACTCGGTTTCATTTCTATATAGTCAGCTTTTAAAGGTTAATTTTTCAGCTTATTTTTATCAGATCCTTATAATCTATATATAAGTGGAATTTTTTTGTCACTTATTTGGATTTTCTAGATAATCACATCATCTAGAAACAGTGTTTTCTTTCCTGATCAATATATCTTCTTATTCTTTTTATGAAACTGATAGCAGTTACCATTTATTCAGTAACTTTTAAATTCTAGGGGTTTTCAAATATTAGATAATTGACCTTCCTGATAACTCTATCACACAATTTAATCCCAGACAAGACTCGAAAATTCTAAGGAATTGTCTAATGCTTTCAAGGCTAGTAGGTAAATTGTGCATCTAGGATCCAGAACCTGATCTAATTTTAAACTGGTGTTTTTTTACTTCCTTGATTATAAAATATTAGAGGAATATGTACCATAAACAAACACTGTGCAAGATTTGAGAGTACTAGAAGCGTTGGATTCAATCATTAGTGTAATGTGTTTTGTAAAGTCTGGAATCAACACTGATGACAGCAACTACCCTGCCTGAACCAGGAGAAATTTATAATTTTAAAGACATCCAAGGTATTTAAATACAGAAATGTTAGTAGACCACAAAAAGGCAAAAACAAAGGCTTCCCATATGGACCGATACCCACTGACTTTATGTACTCTGTAAGATGTAAGGTTATGGGAATGTGTAAGGTCTTGACACTGCTGTTGTAGGGACACAGCTATCAAATAAAGAACGACAGCAAACATCCCAAATATAGGGCAAAAGTGAGTTAATCTGTGAGTTAATCATCACAAATATATAATAATCATCAAAACACATGATCTAGTGAATATATGTATGCTGAAGGAGTGAGTGGTCTCTGAAAGTAGCTAGACAAAAAACCTTTGTAGTAGCTAAAACTCTCCTCATGTTCAGGTTTAAGGCAGTGGGCAGATGCCCTTACTGATGTCTCTATCTTTTAAGAGCATTGCATCATAAAATTAGGATGAAAATTAAGGATCAATTAATCCTGCTCCATTTCACGAATGTTGAAATAAACTCACCAGTAGCAGTTTCCTAGAACCTAGCTTTTAAAAAAATTTAAGTAATTTATGTATACATACATACATACATATATATACACCACATCTATCTATCTATCTATCTATCTATCTATCTATCTATCTATCTATCTATCTATCTATCTATCTATCTATCTATCTATCTCACATCTTTTTCATCCATTCATCTACCTTGGGACATTTGGTTTGTTTCCATGTCCTTGAAATTATAAATAACTCTGCAGTAAAACATCCGGGCACAGGTGTCCCTTTGTACCCACATTGAGGTCTCCTTTGGGTAGATTCCCAGAAGAGTGATTGCTGGGTCAAGTGGTAGTTCCATGTTCATTAGTTTAAGGGTCCTCCACACAGCCTTCCATAGTGGGTGAACCAGTTTATGTTCATACCAGCTGTGTAAGAGTAGATCCTAGCTTTTTAAGTTGATAGAATCAGCACTCCATTGTAAAGGCATCTGACTTGCAGATCCCTATACCTTGGCACCTCTGTCCCTTGAATCCACTGGAACACTAAGTATCTCATATTTATGTTACTGTTTATTTGGTGGCACTTGAAGAGGTGGTTTGTCTGCCTCAGATGCTTTTTGGAACAAGGTGGGGTGAAAATAAATTAGTAACTGAGTATAAATAGACATGAATAGTCCTGTATAAAATGACATTCTTTACGTCTAAGGAAGTCTTATATGATGAGTCACACTTCATGCAATTCACATTATAAATTGACGTTGGAGGCTTTGAGTGATATTCAAGTCAATGTGATTTAATTCTTTAAAAGGAGGTGGGTGGGATTTGGACTAGAATGTGGTCAATGACTTATCATTGAACATCTCTTTTTTGCTAAGGTTAAATTTCATTATCTGTTATTACAGTGATTTATGAGATCAATTTCATTATTTCTCCTGCTTTTGAGTATGCACGTACTGGAAGAGACAGGGTCTAAACCATGTGCCCCTTTGTCTACAGTGGTTTGCTTTGTATAGTCTCTCTTCAGATTGGGTAGAATCTTTAGGTTTCCTCAACTTAAAAAAAATGGGGACTTTAACGTTCTTATTTGTCTCTCATATAAGGACAAGAAAAACAGTCTTATTCAAAGGGTTAACTATATGAAAGTACTTTGAAAATGTTAATACTGTCATTTTCAGTTAAAATTGTGTAATCACAGTCTGTTAGAGCCTTTAAGCTAAGAGGTGGTATAACGGGCCTCAAGTGACAGTTTTGTTCAATGTTGCCTCATTATAACTTTAATGGAAAAAAAGGAAACCTAGTCAACAATGAGTTGACATTACGTAAGGACCAGCTTTTATTGCACATCATTTGCTTAAAGTCTCATTTCTAAGAACTTACCCGTGATGGTAAGTCAGGGCTTCTGGTATCACAGCATGACCTTTCCAGTATACATTTCTCTGCAACCTTCTGTGCTTACAGGTGACAGTACCTGACTGTATCCTTAAAAGAAATTAAGAGGCTAGACCTCAGGTTATATGGTTTCAATCAGGATTAAAAGAAAGAGAGATCCTGAATGAACTCTGTAAAGATTTTGATTCAAGACCAAAAAGTACTTCAAATAAATGATCCAATTAGAATGCTGAGAATACACTTAAGGAAACTACAAAGTTGAGGAACCAAAATTTTAATTTTTAAAGTTTTCATATTTTACAACTGGTGCATGGTCATAAAGGGAAAATTCAAATGCCTTGGGCTGTCATACATTTATTTTTTATTTAGTAATTTTTCTGTTCCGCAATGTGTAGAGGGGAACATCAATTAAATGTAATACTTTGACCTCTTGACTTCATTTCTGAGGACAGTGAATTTTCTTGCCATCCCTTTCACTAGTTCTACTGACATCACTAGTCCCTTTATCAGTTGTTTTTTGCATGTCTTATTTCTTTTCCCATTGCCAGTATGATTGTTCTCTCCTTAGTACGCTACTCAAATTCTAGCAGAGGTGCTCATTTAGCTATGCTAATACTAATTGCTCTCATTAAGCAGAAGTCTCTGTGCAAGGTATCTTCAGCCTGTGGTTGAAGGACCCTTGGACTATAAACCATAGTCCAGTTAGGAGTCATGACTCCCTATGCACAAGCAACAGCCTAGAGCTTCTTTTTCTTTAAAAAGTCAGGTGGTGAAGGTACCCATGGCTGGTCATGTGTCATGGTAGGAAAAAAAATGCTATTATTGTCTCCAGTGAAATTTGAAGCAATTTGATCTTTTCACTACGGAAGATGAATGAGGAATGCTGTTATGAGAGGTACCACTATACTGATTATCTTCCTTAAAACATGAAAATCATAACTTGAACTTGGCATGCCAAAATTTATTCATACCCAGCAAATATTCAAAGCAGAATAACTAATCATGATGTTTATTTTAAAAGAATATTAACTCAATCTAAAAATAATTCTATAGAGAAGAAAAGTTTTGATATTAAAAACCATCAGGTGGGAAGAAACCAAAACAAGTGAAACAGAATGAGACCTATGATTAAGGCATTTTGCTTCTTAAACTTGAAAGCCAACTCTCCCTTTTAGCTATATCCATCCTTATTGCCATTTACCCTTTGTTTTAATCAAATTATCACTTTTCTTCCAACACACTTCTCCAGAACCCCACCTGTTCATCTGGATGTTCAGATCATACCTCTCAAAGATTTTGTCAAGTCTCATGTCCCATATTTCTTGATATTTTAACGGATAGTGATTTTTTTCAGTTCAAACTCCCAAGCACCTTTTGTTTTGGCAGATGTCATTTTTTAATACAAGGCAAAGATATTTGGGGTTATGCCATAGCTATGTAAGTAAAATTTAAGATTCTTGAGGGCAAGACTTATACCTGTGTTATTATCAGTAACTTCCTCAGACTTTGAAATTAATGATTCAGTGATTCAGCTAATGAATAATGTCGACACATTTATTATATAAAAAGAGAGAACTGGATTTTAAAAATGAAAAAAAAGTAAACATTACATCAAATGATGTGTTTAGTGGGGAAAGATTTAAGTCTCTATAACATGAGGGATATTCAGTTGATACCAGATTCAACATCAGAGCAAGTTAGGTCTAGGGGAAACGTGGCAGGGAGAAAAGGCTCACACTTGGCATCCTTAGGATTTTCAAGTTGTTTATACCTTTTCCCTTTTTCATTCTTATCAATAAATATGTATACATATCTTTGTTCATACCTCCTCTTCTAGATGTTAAATGCATACTGGTGAAAAGATTACTGCCCCTGTACTTACAAAAAGGGGGGTTCTTTGTGAGGCACACCATCCCTTCTTGAAAAACTCCTTTATTTATAAAGTATGGTAGTGTTTAAGATCTTGTCTGAACAAATTGTATTGTCTTAGAGTAAAGGCAGATATATTGTAAACCCCAATGAAACCACGTCGGCAGGAGAAAATTGAGAAAATAAGCTTTGGAATACAGTTTGAGGTAGAACATGGTTATAACTGCATATGGTCAGAAATACAAAGAAGTATTCAGAATGCAAACAACCACGAATCCTTAAGTAGTTTGGTAAGTTTTGGCAAAGGTGAAGAATCTCTCAAAGAAGATCTTTGCGAGCAAAGGGTCTAGGAAGTTAGATATCAGAGGAGTGCAGCCTGAGTGGTACTAGTGACAAAATAATGATTGGAAAACAAATGGAGAGGAGATAGAAAGAAGATCATAGTAAAATGTCCAGTGTTCTATGTCTTTTCTTGAAAGTGGTCCTTTACAGGCCAAAGTGAGTTATTGATGGCTTCAGAGTTTGTTCGTGCACTCTGCACTCAGGTAAGGCTTTGATTTTTAAAACAGAAATAAATTAGTAAATCTAGTAGATCATCCAAAAGTAAGTATGATTTGTTTTTCTAGCAAATACCCTAGCAATATCCTAGCAATATCCCTGTCCCAAATATCCTAGCAAATACCCTAGCAATATTCTAGCAATATCCCTATACCCTCTGTGAGTCAGTGCAAAGTCCCTTGTTCCAGAATTAGCCCTTTAATTACTGGAATAATTAGTGAAAACTTTGAGACTAATTCTGGCTAATAATCTCAGAGCAGGGATTCTGGCCATCTCTTGGCATTCTGGACTGCATACATCTTGTCGTCTGGGTGGGAGGTGTTGTCTTGTGGATCATACGATGGGTGACACTACCTGGCCGCTATTCCCTAGAACCACACTTGGTCTTCAGACATTGAACTTTCTCAGAGGCTGCTCACTCAAGAAGATGTGTGTGTTTTCTGTCAGGGTCTCACCTGACAATTTCCTCTCTTTTCTTTTTTCCTTTTCAGCAGAACTGATCCTAGATCTACCACCACAGCTTTACTCTATGAGAAATCGGAGGGAGCAGGAGATCAGGCCGAGGTCTCTGTTTTGCCCTAAGAGTCCATTCCTTTTCTTCCTCTGGAGAGGAGACTAGTAGTAAGCAGTTTCGGCTACGGCAGGCACTTTGTCCCCCCCCCCCCGAACTCAAAATATGTAGGCTCATTGGGCAAGAAATCAAGGGTGAAATTCTGTAGACGTTGGAGTGTTCTTCGCTCCATGTGTTGCATTCCCAGATACAAATGTCAGGGGAGAGTCCGCACTTCCTCCAGGAGCCTCCTCCAGGAGGCTGCCATTTTCCATTGCATCACGGTTCTGAGATGAGAGATTACTCTGGCTCCCAAGAATTGTTTTCCAGTTCAGCTGCTTAGCAAACCAGTTTGTTAGAGCAACAAGACAGCAGGGTGGAGCGATACTTTCTGAATGTCTCCACACCCACAGTGGATTTGGCATGGAGCCCTGCAGCCCACACCCAGACGACTGCAAATCGTGTATTTTAAAGACTAACTTTAATTTAGAATTGCATATATTAACTCATCTAAGGGCAAAAAGGAAAGATGTCATCTCTTCTCAATCTCCTCCCCCACCCCTGTCACTTTCTTTTTGACTTTGGAGATAGGAGGTCGCTTTGGCAGTGGGTAGACCCCGTAGACGTGTACCACAAGGCGCATTCAGGCGTACGGTACAAATCTGAGCAGGGACAGTGACTGGCGTTTGCTTTAGCACCTTGCTGGAGAGCTTCCACTTAGAGTGTTTAATCATATCTTTAGGGCAAAACTGATATGTAGCTGATGCTGATATTTATAAATCAGAAGATGGGCTCAGTGGTAAGCACAAATGTTTACCATCACACAGATAAGTTGAGGAACGCCATTTTTTGATTTTTAGATTTTATGTTATTCCCCCCTCATTTTAATACCTTCTTCACAAGTGAATGGTAGAACAATCTGAGCAAAAGGATCATCAATTAATTCAATATACGTTGAGTGCTATTATATTCCAGATCTTGCTATCTTTGAAGGCAAGGTGCAATTTTTTAAATTATTACGGTCTTTATTTTCCAGAGTAGCTTTAGATTCATAGTGTAATTGAATGAAAGGTAGAAAGCTTTCCCGTCTACCTCTTGCCCACCCCCTATCCTCCTATGTGTAGCCTTCCCAATATCAACAGCCTCTACCAGAGTGGTACATAGTTTGCAACTGATAAAGCTACACTGGCACATCATTATCACCCAGAGTCCATATGTCAGGGTTCACTCTTGATGTACAGTCTACAGGTTTGGACAAACATTCATGGCATCTATCCATCCTTACAGTGTAATACAGAATGGTTTTGTTAATAGGTCTGTAAATTGCCATACGTCAGAATCTCTTGCACGGGTGCTAGGTCTAACTACCTGGTGCCACAAATGCAAAAAAAAAAAAAAAAAACCATGGCCTTTGGTGCAGATAAAAAGGGCATTTTACCCTGTCTAGCAAGGTAGGGGGGAACTGGAAGGATAGGGAGAAAAGAAGAAGGTCCAGTTAGCCAAACATGAGATAAGGTGAAATTGCAGGTGAAGGAGTCATCAGGGTGAGCTGGGTGTCAGTCACTCTAAGGACCAGAGGAGGTGGGCAGGCCTGGTGGTCTGGCTGGCCAACTGCCTTCTGCGACAATCTTGTGAAGAGGAGCAAGCCGTTTGCATCTCTACCCCTCTGTCTCTGCGCTTCCTGCATCCCAGCGGCCCCCTCACTGAGAAGGAGTGTTGAGTTCAGATAAAGGAGGTCTACAGGGGGGTCATTTCTGCTCGAGCAGTGTCTGGATGTCTGGGGTGGAGTCCAGGCCCAAGACTGTGTGAGGCCACGCGAACAGTTTCACTGTCTTAAAATTCCTCTGTGTGAAGCAATATTTTGGTTACGTTGGTTGATAGACTTGATTAGTCCACTTTAATTGGCCTGCCTTCTTTTTGTCTCCTTTGTCCATTCATTTCCCAGTGTGTTTCACCTCGTGAGTAACTCAGGAATTTAATCTGTGTCCACAGTCTGGATTCACCTGAAAATGAAGACGGAGTTAAAGCTCAGCCTCCTGAACTCCCCATCTCATGCCACCTTGACCACGTTCACCAACTTGCTAAGGAGTGAGAGACCCTAGGCAAAGGGATTTCCCACCCCCCTGCCATTCCCAGCTGGAGGATAAGCCATGTTCTCTCTTTTAAGGAGGGAAAATATTTGAAAATGGAAAAAAGAAGGAGCGTTTGATTTTCTGACCTTTTTGGAAAGGCGTCACTTTGTCACGGCTCGAATGACCTCTTCATCCATTCAGACATGTGTGGCTATTGTTCATTGATGGTGACCCAATTCCCTACAGAAGTTCACCACCTGGAGCCCAGTAATCTGTGCAGAGGAAGGGGCGGTAAGGAGAGAATGACTCCTATACCCTGGAGGCTATTTGTACTTCTAAAATTAGACACTCATGGTTGGTACTCCCACTAAATGTTCATTTTTTTTTTCAAGACCCAGAAATGAATTTCCCTATTGTATTTTCTTAGTCAATATAATGGACAGGTTAAAAGGAACAGCTAGTAACAGCTAAATACTGCATTCTCCAGTTGCCAGTACCAGCTAAAGGCTTTATATAAATTATCTCATTAAAAAAAAGATAGAATTTTTTAAGACAAATCAGTAATATCATCATGATGTAAAAAAGCATTGAAAATGATGAGAAACAGAAAAACAAGATGGTGGTGATTGTAGACATATGAGAATGAGGGATTTTTTAGGACTTTTCTACAAAGTAGTTTTTGGTACATAGCAAAATTGAGAGGAAGGCTTGGTAATTTTTCTGTCTGGTCCCTGTCTCCCCGCACTTGCCCAACCTTCCTGTTATCAGTATCCCCAGCAGAGCAGTCACTTTGTCACAAGGTCCCTTTGTCATCATTATTTTTCCATTTTACAGTTAAATTGTGTTTAATATTTAACCAAGTCAACTGAATGAACTTCATAAGGGAATGTAATATATTTCTTGGTAATTTGATGGATTTAAATTGTAGTGTGACGATAAAATACCTTGACAGCATCAAAACACTAAACATGTGGAACACTTATGCACTATTTGAACCATCTTCGTTAATCTTCCTGATGATCACTATGGCAATTCTCATTTCAGTGGTGGAGAAATAGTGCGTTTTGATAAATGGCCTATGTTGACACAACAAAACCAGTTTTGAATTCAGATATCATCAATCTAGAAGGTGAAGAGCACTTCCAAGTTATAGCTCCTGCCAACTCTCAAGTAAACTTCCCTATGTTTGACGTGAACTATTTGCTATAATAATTATTTAGCTTTTTCACTGTCATCTCAATCTGCAAACAATTCTGTTAGGTGGATGATCCCTATCTTGTGTTGTTTTAGGTCAAAATGCCAACAAGTCATACTTCTCTAAAAAATTGCGGGTGTTCCATGGCACAGACTGGAGGATCCTCTGTTCACTTACTGTTTGCATCTACCTGGAGGAGGTGCTCCAGGTGTTAGCTGGAACAAAAGTCTCACAAGATAGTTAGAAAGAGAGTTGTTAATCATCAAAGTGAGATTGCAGACTCCACATAATTTGTTTGGCAAGAATTGTTCCAACAATCCCAACTTTGAATTTAGTTTACATCGTCAGATATAGGAGTTCTTAGCATAAAAATGTCATTATTCTTGATGGAAGTTTCTGGTTCTAAGGTGTTTTGATCTGAAGATATATCAATGTTATCTCTGGGCAAAGAGAAGTATAAGCTCTTTCTATCTGAAGGATGCATTGTAGAGATGCAAAGTATGTGAACATGTTTTGAGTTTTTTTAATCCAGCTTCCAAAGGGTTAAAATGGTTGACTTTACATGCAGGGAGTAGCGTTCACATATATGTTTCACAGGCTTCAAGTCTATGCAAATAACTTTTCAGGGGACAGGGTAATCTCCCAAACTTTTTACAGGATTCTCATACAGGGAAATCCTAAAACTTTTCATTATGAAAGGGGAAGTTTTGAAAAAATTAAAAATCACCCGACTCATCTTCCTCCCCATCCCATTCAAGATTAAAAACAAACAAACAAACAAAACACAAAAAACAAAAAAACAAGAGCAAGGTTAGGAGGGTAAATCCCTGGGATTACAATGATGTGAAATGTATCTATAAATAAATTACATATTAAAAATTAAAAATAAATAAAACAAGAGCAGAGAAAAAAATCATTACATCTGTAGTTGGATAATATAGTTCAGGGAGGAAAGAATTAAAGGTGTATTTGCTTACTTTTAAATCATTCGATTTGTTTTAGCCCTGATATACTCATCTGTGAACGACAGAAGGAAGATGGGTGATTTTCAGCGTCTACTTAGACTTAAAAATATCTAATTAATTTTAAGTAGCATTTTTTCTGTTCTTAAAAATGATTACCTGACAAAACACTTCAGATAGGAAAAACAGAGGAGCCAAAATATCATTAGTAATTTTACCAGTCACATAACAAATGTTAGGATTTTTAAGTTAAGGCTTATTTTTCATCAGATGAATTTTTTATCTAAAGTCAAGTTCATTGAAGCAAAGCAGAGTTTACAATTTGGGGGGCTGAGTTTTGACAATAAGCACTTAGATAGCCATCAACACAATCGGGGAACACTGTAATCCCATCAACCGACAAACACTTCAGTGTGCAGTTGTTAGCACATACCCAGAGATGCCAAGCTGTTGAGTGGCTCGTGTTCTAAAAGTCTGGCCATTCATGTGCACAAAGGTGAGAGAAGCCGGCTCTGCGTGTGAAAGGTTTCGGATAGAATTGGTGTTGCAGAGAGAGAGGAAGAAGAAAAGATTTCAAATAATAGTTTCCAAAAGTACTTCAAAAATGATCCATCCCCTAGAGGTTAAATGCCCACCAAATAGTCTTGACCTGAGGATGGACCACCGCTGATCATACCCTAGTGGACAAATGACCTGAGGATGGACCACTGCTGATCATACCCTAGTGGACAAATGACCTGAAGATAGACCGCCGCTGATCATACCCTAGTGGACAAAAGACCTGAAGATAGACCACTGCTGATCATACCCTAGTGGACAAATGACCTGAAGATAGACCACCGTTGATCATACCCTAGTGGACAAATGACCTGAAGATAGACCGCCGCTGATCATACCCTAGTGGACAAATGACCTGAAGATAGACCACCGCTGATCATACCCTAGTGGACAAATGACC
>PVHY01012131.1:0-45576 GCA_004024945.1 Uropsilus gracilis
CCCCTGAGCTGCAGGCACTTTGGACTAGATACTGGGAAGCAGGGGGCAAACCTGAGCTGCCAGTTAAGTTGTATAACAAGAAAGACGTCTTCCTTATAAGAGATTTTTGTCGTTGTTGTTATTCACATGCAAGTTTTAATCACCATGGAATAATGCACTACTTAGTAAACTACATGAGTTACTTTTTTACATATAGAGAATAATTAAGACAACTTAGTGTACCAAATGGCATTATTTTTCCCCCAATTTTGTAATTGCTGTTTCATTCAGATAAAGGTTTGGATATCACTTAATTTGGTATTATTTTGTAACACCTTTTCAATTGATCAAGTCCGTTTCCTTTCCATTTTTACTTCTTTCACTTTTTTAAGTTAAAAAATTGTCTTGATTTTATAAGCATGTCTTCAATTTTAATGAACATTTCTTATGATGATTTGGCTTATTATTATATGGAACTCTTTGACAACCTAGATGAAAATTTATATTTAATATGTTCTTTAAAAAAAATGTGCCCTGATAACCTTACAAAAATCATTTTCAAAGAGAATAAAATTTATAAAATTCATTGCCTTATCTATAATTGCTGATATGCAGATATTCTGTTGATTTTAGAAATATGTATTTTTTGGTCCATTTTTTAGTAACTTTCTGGGTGAGCTCAGTGTTTATAAAAAGTATATATACCCCTGGATTTTTTTTGTAGGCAATTATGTCCTGTGAATCATGACTATATATTTTAAAATTTTGATCGCATTTGCATCCTTTTATGGGCTAGGAATCATAGTAACATTTTGACTAGAACAGGCGACAGTAATCATTTGTGTTTTTTTTCTTATTTAATGAATATGCTCTACATATCTACTGTTATGTATGTTGAAATATACAGTTATAATGTTAATATGCCTTATCAGGTTAAGAAGATTTCTTTCAATTTGTTTTTAATCTATGCAGTCATAAGTGGATGCTGAATTTTCTCTTTCCTAAACCCATTCATATCAACAAATTTTTATTTTTTAATCTATTAAAATTGTGGAATATCCCATAATGTTGCTCCATCACTACATGTATGCAATAAATTCAATTTCTTTATGATTTCAGCTATAAATTTTAAATGGAATTGTGAATTCTGACGTTCTATACTTACACTAGAAACTTTACATGAACTTTCAGAAGTCTGGTTGATGATACTTTTCCCCACTGAAGTCCCTTACCTGGGTCTAATTGATGTTTTATTCTCTCAGATAGAGTTCAGAGAATTTAGAGTCTATTCCTTATGGTTATATATTGTGAAGTAGTTCGTATAAGAGAGAGACTATATTTTCCTTCAGTTGTAAAACATTATAGAAAATTACTGGTTCTAGCAGATTTTTTTTTCATTTTAAAAATTAATGTTTTTGTTAATCTTTCTATGGTATTTTTGATTGTCTTGATTTCAATTTTTTCCTGCATGTCCAATTTTACCTAACTTATTTACTGCCACAGAATTGTTCTGTTATTTTTTAAACCCCATGATCTATTGTTAGTTATTCCTTCCCATGTCTTTTCATAGCTAATTTATGATTTCTTCTGATGTTTTTTCTTTGTACATCTGTTTATTTTTCATTTGTCATTCCTATAAAACTGGTTTCGTGATCATTTCTAATATATATGTACATCTTAAAATTTTATTTCTGCTTTTCTTACTATTCTTTTAGCTTTATTTTCTATATCCCTTTAAAAATCATCTTATAGTATTTTTAAATTGTGTGCTTAGTTTATTACTTCTGAAAATTTTTATTTTATAAATAATTGTATTAAATATGTATATTTCCCTTTAAATGTCAGTTTATCTGCATCCCACAATTTTTAGTAGATCATTTCACTTTCATTAATCCTTGTATATTTCCCTAATTATAGCTTCTTCTTCCTTTTTCTTTTTATTTGTAATGCTTACCAGGAAATGCAAAGCTAATGATGTTTTAATCTTTCAATTCTTTCAAAGTCCTTCATCAATTGATTCCTGTCTATTCACTTAGCCTATGAGTTCCCCATTGGAAGAAATTATCTTCCTTTAATCCCCTGCCTCAGGCCTCAGCATAATCCTAGCATATAGCATAGGAGCCAATAAATATGTTGCCAGTTGCTCAGATCCATTCATACATTGATTCATTCATAAATTCTTTCATTCATTTATTAGATACTTCTTGCATTTCTGATGAGATAGTTGGGAATGTTCTAGGCACTTAAGTTAGCATACACTGAATATTGCTTTTATCTAGGATTCTGGGACTCAAGATCATCTGTTTAATGGGTAATCCAGAAATAAGCCACTACACAGATGATTTTTTCTATAATTATTTCTCCTTACCCTTCAGTTTGTTCATAGTTACCTATTGGCAGAATCGGAGTCAATATTACAAATTAATGAAGTGTCATCATGTTAGGGAGTTGAAAGGAGGGGGGAAGTAGATACTTCCATTCTTTCCCTTTACCTGGATATACATGTTAGGCTATCTTATTTCAGCTAGAGTATATAATTTTTGCTATATTGCTATAAGGATGATCTAGAACGTTTTTGTCTGCACACTGTTATCTGAACATTAACCCAGATTAAAAAGAAAAAGAATACAAGTCAGGTATAACACTAAGCATCAGTATTTTGTCAAAGATTCCCAACTGATTCTCCAGTGAGTTACCATAGTGGGGACATAGATATTGCTGAAGCGGTAGTTTAGTACCCCTGTGTACACACTTGATGTGCAGTTTTGCTTATCATTTTGCATGTGGTTTCTGAGGAATTCAGATGGGGTGGAATTTGAAAGATGGGTATATGCCATATATAGACACTGGTGAAATTGGTTTTCACATTGCTGTAAACTACCCATGCTTGCTACAAAATCTGGCTGTCTTTACATATGCTTGAAATAAATTGCTGACCTATCTCAGGCTTTTCTCCAAAGCTGGAAACAAAGGAGTAGATCCTGGGATCCTGCAAGCCTCCACTGCAGATGGACAGGTGAACCATTCTGGTGCATGGCCGAGGACAGGGTTAGTGACTTCAGAAACCTCTTCTTTGGGTGCTTCCCCGAAACCCCTAGAATCCTGGTCCTCCAGTCAAGTGCTGAGGATGAACAGAAGAATTCCTTTTCACATATAACATTGGAGAGAGAAAACCAAACCTGAGCACCATGGATAATCATCAGTAGCCTAGCATGTGTCCGAATGGCAAGGAAGGAAGAGTGGGTTATATTGTCCTTGATCTTTGGCCATTAGACTTCAATAAATGAGCTGCTGTTGTACAGGAAATCAGATGTTCCAGGTCCGTACTCCTTGCCATACCAACTCAGTCATAACTACTTTTATCCACTGAAATATCAAAAGCAATATACAGAGCCTAGTGTCCAGTTTCCACAAAAGAATACCAGTTGCTGGTATGGTGCATAAGGACCCTCATGGGTCCCTACAGGTATAGGTGTCCTGTAGCCATCAACAAACCTGAGCTATCGGGGTTGTCTTCTACAATGAAGTCACGTTCTGCCATGCATCCTTTCCAACAGGCATCTCTGTCCTTAGTTAACCTTAGTTTTTCCAGATAATAGGCATTTTCACAGTCCTAAGTAACTGCCACAGACAGGGTAGTGTTTACTGAGATAATTAATACATTTTTGATGAATCAAGTCAGTGTTAATGAAGGCAAAGCTTCATCTGGAAGGAATCAACTGGAAGGTGTCTGGTTTCTTCCAAATGATAAATTCTGTCTCCCTTCTGAATCATTTTTTGGAAAAACTTATAATGCTATCTTTTGGGGATCAAGTCAGGTCAATTAGAAATGTTAAATTCATATCCAAATAATTTGTCCTAGTTGTGATTAAAACCCTAAGTTGAACATTCTGTACTTTTTCTAAAAGAAAAAGAAAAAAATAGAATTTTCCTATACAGATGTGGCAATTTGAGGAAATTCTTCCATGTAGTTAATGTAAACACATTTTGTGTCATTGTTGAGTCTAGGATACTGGATTCCCCAAATTATCTCTCTTGTAGAAATTTATTTGTTAAGTAAACTGCAGTCCATACCACTTCCTCATGCTTGCCCAAAGAAACACATTGCCTGAACAATCAGAGAATTACAAACTTGAAAGGAAGATTAAGAGCCTCAAACTGAACCAGATACCATAGAAGCCATGTTTGTTTGTTTTGTTTTGTTTTGTTTTTTCTGAAAAGTATGCTTCTTTCTCGGGGACTCTTCACAAGTAGCATATGTTTAAGCTGTTTGGAGGAATACATGAATTTGGCTTCATTTAAAGTATATATGTTGGCATTATTTTTGCAGCCAGACTTCTTTCATCTCTTTTTTCCTCCAAATCATAAACAGATCCCCCCCCGCTTATGTCAATGAAATTGTTTACTCAGCGTAGAAAAAATGATATCAGAAATCACAGACAAGTATGACCAAAAATTCTTGTCATTAGCACCAAATGGAGTTTGCATAGCCATAGCTATTATAATCCAGAGTTCTCAAATGTCATGAATTTAAAGCTTTAATTTACCTATTGTCAGCTCAAGGGTTAATTACTAGAAAGATTTAAGGTTAGGCTAGATATTTCACCTTCTATAACTGAATGATAGTAATGGTAACTGGGTTGGGTTAGGAGGATGGAGTTTGATGAACTTATATTTGTATTGAGAATGAGGAGCTTGATACATATCTAGCAAGGAATTTCCAGACATGCTCAAAGATGTAATTTCAATTAACCATAACCTTGTTTATGTCATCCTGCATTAAAGACCAATCTGTCTCCCTCTTCTGAGAAAGACTTCCATAAACAATATCTAAGTGGGCTTAGCCACAGGTTGATATAAATCTTCATATGTCCAACACAAGTTTGAAAACTCCTCTCCTAGCCTAAAAGCTTGCATCTTAAACTTTGATTTTAATAACAAGTAATAAATACACTGAATTGATAAAAATGCTCACTTCCAGAAGAAATTGCAAATGTATGATCTTATTTTCACTATTGAAATTCATATTTTCTTTTTCTTATGAGTTTTAGAGTTATTTGAATTAAGAATAATTTATTGACTTAAAGGATGCCAATTATCAGTTTTTATAACAAACCCACTTTATATTTTATTCATTTTGATAATTGACACTTTTCCCCCAAAACCTGCCTTATTAATGACTATTTAAGTCCAAATCTGACATTGCTAGAAATGGAATAAAACACTCTATGGAGTTATGATTTCTTTAACTTCATTATGCTTTCTCAAATTTTTTTCTTTTCTCAATGTAGTGATGAGAAACTATACACAAGATGTTCCTCTTAATATTGTCAAACGTTAGTGTGTGTATGTGTGTGTGTGTACATCCTCAGTAACTATAGAAACAAAATAGCCCCTAAAATTGGGGAAATCTTTGTTTCTCCAATGGGGAAGAGAGGAGGAACTCACACCAAAAAAGGAAGTTCCAAATGAAACAGAGAAAATGCTTTGAAGAGAAGAAAAGAAGAAAAATTGAGCCAGAAGTCTAAATAACTGAAGTACTATAAATCATATACAAACATATATATAAATCTTATAATTGTAAAATCATAAGCCATTGCACCATTAATTTTCTAGACTTTTAAGGAAAGCTCTTTCTCTTTTGTTTTATCCACCAAGAAGCTGAAGCATAGAACCAAATGTAATGCCCTCCTATTGCCATTGTCGTTACTTTATGATAAACAAATCTACATGTGATTCACTCTAACCTTCACTTCCTAATCCATAGCTTCCACTGGCCCCATTCATTAAGTTCATGTATTTTATTGTAGCTTTTAAAGTAACTGACACGTTAATTAAAGAGAAATGAAGGCTATAAGTAAGCAAAGTATATTCATGTCTTAACATGCATCTCTCTAAATAGAACAAATAGTCTTTTTGACGAGCACTAGGTGATTAGTCCATCTCTGCATTTATAATGCAATGCTGATGTGACCTCAGTGTCTCTTTCTAGCCTGAAGAATAACTGCCAACTCCACTTGCTGCTCTGGGCATAGGAAGGTCTTCTCCAGGGATTGCCAACAACCCTGCCCTTTGATACCCACAACAAGTTGAAATGAAAGACCCTCAGCACTGGTCTCCCCAAAAAGCCAGTGAGTGAAGGATCCACCTGTATACAGCTAATGGGGAAGATGACTTCAGGATGCTCAGAATAGGAATGGGAAGAGGGTAAATAGGACCACACAGGGTCACAAAGGGGTTGGCTTTGACTGAATCTAGAGTTCTCTAAGAGAGATTCTACCAACAGGTCTACCAAAGTTGGCTGTTTCTTCACCAACTCCCATCTCATTGGCTGTGGGCTGTTGCAAGGATGTTGAGTTGCCAGCACTTGTTGCTTGCCTTGTGTGAGGGTTGAGTCCACTCATGAGTGCACCAAAGAGGCACAGACATTCATAGGAGAAAGGTTCTGGCAGGCATAATGTGTGGTCAGGGGAAAGGGTAAGGTGCCAGTGATAACTGTTAAAGAGAGTAAGGGAGAAACAGGAGGCTAAGGTGTCTTCAAGAGGGACCTTCCTGCCCATCCTTTGCATATGTGATTAGCTGAGACTTTGCATGGATGGTTAGCTGATACTGCTCAGTTTGATTTGGAGAAAAGCAGGAAGTGGAAGGGGTCAAATTTAGGATAACAGTTTCCTGTTTTCAATATAAGAACATATTTCAAAAGAAAAGAAAAGAAAAAACTCATCTCAGACCTGCCACTGTGATGTGTACCTGTTGCCTTTTTTCAAGTGTGCTTTTTGAGAGTCCACAGTAATCTACAGTGTTGGGTCAAAGGAAAGCATCAGAAGGAAGGCTGTCACCTCCCCTTGCTGCTACCCTCTCAGCAGCTGCTACTGGACACTGTCTGTCATGCATTGTCATACTTCTATATATGCCCCAACCTTCTCCTGACCTGAACGTATGGCTGATTTTTCTTTAGGCCTTCTGTCCTGATGCTTTTATATTTCCAACAGTCAGCTTCTGTCAAACTTGTGGGAAATAAAGGATTTTAAAGAAGCTGAGAAAAGATCAGAGGCACAAACCTAGTTAAAAATTCCAAAATCGATGTCAAAAGAGGGATGAAAAACCCCAGGAAACCCCCAGGTTGTCTAAGAAGTTCTGAGTTCAAAGGTAGTAATTCAGGGATGAATCTGAGGATCTGAGTGTCAATAGGATCTTGGTTTGATAGGAAAAGAACGATCTTTCTCAGGGTGCCTTGGGAATACTTGACTTTATGACCGTTGTACAAGGTGAAACTGTAAGCTAGAGTGTTTGGGCCAATGCAAGAGTGTTCAGAGGAAAATCGTTCACACTGCTTCTCTCCAATGCCTGCTCCTTAATTTTTCTGGAATAAATAAAACAAACTAGAGAATTAAGATGTCAGCAGTTTATCCAAAGTTTCCATTTCAATGCATCACTGAAATGCAGGGGTCTAAAATAACAGTTGACTAAGTAGGACTGTGTTGAGGACTCATAAGGAAGGGAAGCTCAGGGACACTCAGGTGCTTGGTGTTGGCTATTCTTAATGTTGACTGAGCAATCTGCGCTAAGCCACTCAAGATCAGAGGAAACAACTTGATGCACTGATCCAAGCCTGGGAAGTCTCAGGAGAGTAGCAGAAGGGACCCACCAGTGAACTTCTCTTTCTAGTGAGTAGGAAAATAGACTGGCAGCAGTATCTGTCTCTCTACACCCCCTACCCCCAGCTATTAATCTTGACCATGCTGATGAGTAGTTTATTAAGCATTGTGCTTTCTTTCAGAAAAGCACTTTTACCAAAATTTAGAAGTGATTGTCTTATTTTGTGGACAGGAGAAATGTTTGTCTATCACCAAAGTGTAAGGAAGTATTTTAATGCCGTGTGTACCAAGACCAAGTGGATCTTATTGTAATCTGAAAAAGCAGCACTTTTTTTTTTCTGGAATCTGCTTAACACCATGCAAGATATTCTATTCCCAAGTCATTAGAGCTGGAATTACTATTACTGCAACACCTCTTCAGGTCCAGATCTGGAGCCCATACAGGTTTGTGGGGGCACTCAGCAGCAACTACCATCCTCTCTTTCGCCTGAGTTAAGAACAAAGTCATTGATGTTCTTGAAGAAAAAGTGCCATGCTTCTCTCCTCAGGCTTATAACTTGTGAGCTAGGTAACACCCACCTTAGTTTCACACCTCTTTCTACCTTTTTTTTTTTTTTAGCATACCCCCATTTCCACAGGAAATAAGCCCAGTGAAGTACATGCTGTGTCTTGGAGCCATGTTTTCCAGTAATCATGACACTGTGCCTTAAAGATCTATAGGCAGATCTAGCTCTGTGCCTTCTGTTTGGTAAGTAGACTTGAGAGACCCAGTTCTCTGCTTTGCCTGCTATATTAAGATTGTCACTGACTTCATGGCTGGACTGGACCATTTAGCACTCAGTGAAAGGAAGCAGAATAACTCCTAGATTAAAAAAAAAAATTCATCATCTTTTACTTTTATCTCTTTCTCTTTTTTTTTACAAAGAAGGGAAGTTTTAAGCATTTGCCTAGCTTTAAATAAACTAATTTGATTTCCATTTTGGCTTTTTATCTTGTATGAACATAGACTCAACTTCTGGGTCCTTTGCTATCACTTTTGTTGACTTGTGTAGTTGGACCCAGAATGGTGAATGGTGGCTCAGGTTACGAAATCACTACAGATGTTCTCTGAGCCCCTGTTGTAGTCAAAAATGGAGGAGACTCTTTTTTTGATGCCAACTCTTGTTTCTTATATCAACCTCTGCAAGAAAAACAAAAACAAACCCAAAAAAAAGTAAACATCTATTGTCATAGCAAACTCATATAAGTAAAGAAGTAGAAATTTCAATTTTGTGGATTAAGTCCCCAAATAGTTATTGGTTATCTGGAGAGCTATGTCGAGAAGTTTGATGTCATGCTAAAGAATAGTACATAAAATAATAATATGATTGATGAAAGACCTATTAGGAACATGGGACATATTAGCATCATACCAAATACTTGTCATTCCATGCCTTGAAGATAAGGCCCCCTGAATGTAGTAAAAACCTGATCAGAACTTCACATATTTCAGAAAAAAATTATTCAGAATGTAAGTTGATCATAGGCCACTTTTGCTGAAGACTCTTGTAGCACTCAGGTAAAAAAAACTTCTCACTCTTAGACAGTTTAGACAGAACCCAATGTAACCATTCTATAAGATTATATATGCTATTTCATAGGTCTGAAAAGTTAAGGCAAGACACTTCCTAACCTATACTGATATAGTTTATTTTTCTGCATCTCTAGTCTAGTCAAGTAAGCAAGTTGACAAAATATTTTATAGATTGCTGCTAAATTTGGTCCAAAAATGTCAGATTAATACTTCACATTTTTAGCAACCTTTTCATTTCCATGTTCATTGTGCCGCAAGTTTCCAGAATGTGAGGTGTTGTGATTTTGGCACCTGATTCAGCGTGAGAACACAAATAGCTGCTTCCACAGATGTGTGACGCAGGGCACAACATTAAACTCCTGCCTTGTATTTGGAAGTATTAAAATATCTGCAGAAACTTATGTAAACAATGCCCAAATCAGAGTGTGCACATGCATACACATAAACACACATTCCTTTTGTTGAACATATTTGGTTTAACATTCATACCTGAAGCAATAAAATCAATGCATACAGGATCTATTTCTGAAACAAGTTCAACAATATCTCCTCCAAACTCCATCTTGAGGTCCCAGAATAAATGCCCTTTCATGTCACAGCTGAAACCCCAGCCAATTCTGCAAATAGTCTTGGAAAATTGCCTTCAGAATTGGCTCTCCCTGGGGAAGGTTTACTGGTAGAGGAAACAGAGATACAGGAGGAGTTTTCAAGATACAGACAGAGGCAGAGGAGGAGGTGAAAGGGTAACTTGGAACAGGTGGCTTCAATTTCTTTTTGCCCAGTAGTCCTGTTCATTATTAACAGCAACAGTTTTCACTGGTGTGGAGAACAATTTTGTACTAATTTATTTTAACTTGCAAAACCTACCAAGTCCAGGTCTGTACCCCAGGCATAACAGCATGGGGAAGTATTCTCCACATAGAAACAAAGATTTTTCTGTTTCAGAATATGAACTCAATTGAATCTAACTCAACAAATATCTGAAGACTTAGTATATAACACCTCCTACTCTTGATACTTTAACATGCTCAAATAAGATTAAAATTCACCATCAAAAATATAAATAATACAAAGTATGTATCATGAGCAGATGAATCAGCAAATTGTTAAGACTTTATTCAACTGATATATTGAGAAAAAGCATCAAGAGGGCCACTCCATTATATATTGATCCAGATGGGTAGCTTTTAGTAGGAAGGTGAAGGGATTGCATTCCTAGAGAAATTCACCCAGAATAAGCAAAGACAGAGAAACAGAGACTTTGAGAAGCAAGATTACATCACTAGAATAAGATTATTTGAAGAGAATGTAATATGTAAAGTACCAGAAAATTACATGTTTAATCAATTTTAATCTAATTTACTTTTAAATAATTTCTCCAAAAGCTATATGAGATATTTCCTGATTACACTAAAATACAAATGATAATATAATTTAAATGAATTGATATTAAAGTGTTACCAACAACTCTTTGAAGAAAGAGAATACAAACATTGGGAAATGGTGAAAGGGAAGGTATTACTTAAAATCATGGTTTGTTGCTAAAGTCATTCTCTCAGGAAATCACATCTATGTGAGATTTAATTGAACAAAAGAAAAAATACAAACTATGTATTTATATTTATTTATTTATTATATTTACTTATTTATATAGATATAAATAAATCAGTGCAAATAACAACAACAAAACAAGCTTAAAATAAAAAAGAAGATACATATAAAGGTGGGAATTAATAAATTAAAATAAACAAATTTATACATGTGTATATGTGTATGTGTATACTAACTTGTAAAACCATGAAACACGTATTGATTCCATGGTCTATATCCCAAGCATTTTGCATACATACATATACATATATATAAATGTATAAATATATATGCATATATATATATATATACAGATACATGAGGGAGAAAGATAGATGAAAACAATAGCACAGATATTTTAAATAAAATTGATAAGGTATATGACATCAGATATCACATTAAATAAAGTTTAAGATACGCAAGTCTAAATGCAAGTTTTAATGTCAAAAATATTTTTTCATAAAAATAAAGATTAAAAAATATACTTAAGATTATTTTAAAGCCTAAGCAGACCAATAATTCTGGGAGAATTCCAAAGCAGGTATAAAGGGGTGAATTAAAAATTCACCTAGGATCACTGTACTTAAGAGTGTTTTGGAAATTTAAAAAAATTCTCATGGCATAGAAGTAGCTGTATTACATGAAATAGGCAATACATCTCAATTAAATTTAAACATTTGTAATATATGAAATAAAACTGAACAGGTAAAGCAACAAAACCAGACAAATTTTATCTCAGCAATGCAAAATTATTATAATATTAAAAGCAAGTAGCTATAACATAGTGTATCAGAAAATTGAAAGATAAAATATATTTACTTAATCCCAGAAATGCTATTTTATAGAATTCAATTGAAAGTTAATATTACTACTACAAACTAGAATTGATTTTAATTTGATAAAAAAATAACATTTAATTAGTAGCATCATAAATGGGCTAGATAAAAATAGAATTATCTCCCTAAAATAAAAAATGAGATAAGGACTCTTGTTTCACTTGCTATTGTCTAAACTTATTTGTGAACCTTCCTTGTCTCATTAAGACAAGAAGCAAAGTTAATGAACTATATCACAAATATTTCACTACTTAATGAGAATATTATAAAGAAAATATATTCTTAAAATTGTTTAAATTCATGAAAAATAAAATAAAGAACTAGTTCTTACATATCTTTATATGAACTTAGACATTAACTTTGTAAACAAGCCTCTGAAATGTAAACTAAAAGTAAAAGTAAAAAGAACTACAATATTGGCTGACAAAATTTGAGGAGAGAGGGATTGTAGAAGATAAGATTATCAGCTCTGTTCTGTTTAGGAGAAAGATAAATATTGTTATTAATTTCAAATACTATATAGTTGAAATGCATGGCATCCTGTCTTGTACAACCAAAAGAACAGAACGGGAAATATAGTGCAGTATAGGTTTCATGCCTTGTAAAGGTCTAATAACTCCTACCAGACCAGTCCTCTTAGACTTGAGAGTAAAAGTAAAATCTTAAAAAGATATGTAGAGAGTTACATACCCATTCGTTCAAAATATACTTTCTCTTCACAAACACTGAACTACTTACAAGATTTAACTAAAGGTTAGATCATTAACGAAACTTCCAAAACCTTGTATGAATAAGCAAATTATTGAAATTCTTATCAGATCACTTTTTAGCAATGTTAGGAAACCAAATCACACTATTTAGTAACTAATGAATCAAAGAGAGAACATTGTTTAAAAAATATTTAATACCTAAAATAAATATATATATATATATATTGCATATCAGAACCAGGGAGATGTAAGAAAAATCATCTTTATAGGAAAATTTTAGTCCTAATACCTATGCTATTTAAAGGTATAAAAAAGAACCACCATGCAAATAAAGTAATAGGGTGCATGTGTGTATGTTTTTGTGTGTGCATATGTGAGTGATACTAGAGAAAAGATGGCAGGTAAACTACACTAGGAAGTAGACAAAAAATAAAGAAGAGAAGGGGAATAATAATAAGTGCACCTTTTAATCAATTGAAATAATCAAAAGAAAGGAAACCAATGAAAGTAAAGGTTGATTCTCTGAAAAGACAAAAATTACACTAACCTTAGCCAAGATTTATTGGGCAATGGGGGTGGGGAGTAGAGCTGGAATTAAAAAGGTACTGGATAAAGGGGAGAGTAAAGATGAGAGAAGTTTGGGTGAAGCATTAGGACATTTAGAAACAAATTTGAGGAGACGCTGAGAGTTGGTATGCGGGCGGTATAGCTGTAGACTAGAAACAATTTTGAATGTGTGAATAAAAATCAAAATTTCAAATTACTGGTACTCACTCAATATTTTATTTATCTATCAATCTATCTATTTATTTATTTATTTATTTATTTACTGCTATCATACACCATCGTTCCTCTTTGTATATTTGTTAGTTCCCTTGGGGACGCCCCGCCCCCACCCACCCCACCCCTCTTTAGTCACTCGGTCTCCTTTCTCTTTACTATTTGCTGGTCCTTTTCCTGGGTGAGGTTCAGCATTCCAGGGGCGCTGTAAACGCACTTCTCATTTTTCCAGTTTTAGCTTGCATCAAGCAGCCATTTCAAGCTCGTTTGGAGTCTGACAGTACCAGTTCCTCCATTCTGTATGTCTCTTCCATACTGTCGTTAATTGAACACATTCCCTGGAGGGGAGATATGTGGATTGAAGATTGGTCTGTTTGGCCTAGACAGCTGCTTAGCTGGCAGGCCGCTGCCGTATTTCTGTGTCCTTCCTCCTGTCCAAAGGGTGGTGCGCCGTGCTTTTGTTGGAGGCCTCTCCGGGCCATAATTCTGGCTCCTAGGCCTCGTTGAGAATGATGGTGTTGGAGTCATCCTGATTGTTGTGTCTATGGTTGGTCGCACAGTCTTGAGTTCCATCATTCTCTCCAAGGTCTTTCTGGGTTCTACCCAAGGGATATGGGTGTCCAGGGCTCTTACTCACAATGCTCTCCTCATCTATTTCTGCTGTTGGATTATTTACTGAGTTCTTGTTTCTGATGAAGACTGACTGGAGTGGGAGTAGTCCAGAGAGGAAGGCTCAGCGCAAGTTACCTGACCCCAAAGCCCTGGCCCTTCAACTTGGGTCCGGAGCCCTGCCCGGACAAAATCCCAGACATGGAGGACTCCGCAGTCTGACGGAGGTGAGCGTGGCCCTGGGCTGTCTAAACCATGAGGCTGCAATAGGCAGGGCTCTCTCTCAATATTTTAACAGTCTGAATAGTTCCATAGTCATTAGAAAACAAAGGGATCAATTGTTAAGAAAATGATGAGGTATCTATCCAATTAATATTAAAGGTACAAAGGAATAAAAATCATTGTCAGATGATTCTACTGTCCACGTGGAAGGTTCATGTGTCTGATCAACTAAAAAATGTTGAATGTTAACTTGCATAAAGAGTAGCTGGAAAAAAGTCACAATGCAACCTTGAAAATGGCTGCCAAGGGGGGGAATGAATAAAAAGATAGCTAAGAAATTCTTTGAACAGACTTATAAATCCTCTTTATAAAGACACTGAAGAAGATTGAGATAAATAAGAAAACATCTTGATAGCTAAAAAAAGATCAATAATAGGAAAGCATCAGTTCTCCCAGATGATGTATAGATTGAAAAAAAAAATGTTTCAAAATGTATTTTAAAAAACAATTTGGCATTAACTGTATGTGGGCTCAGTAATCATAACCTGGAAACTGTACTTCTACAGCTGTTAATTTAAACTAAATACTTACATATGTGCATAACTATATATTTACATGTAAATCCATTATAATATTTATGAGTAAAAATTAGAAAACAGCTAAGCTCTAACAGTAAAAATGGAAATATATGTTAAGAATACACAACCACTAAATCTGTCCTTGAAGAAAATCTACATCCTTGATGGGATTTAGTTCTAATCTAAGTTCTTGATGGGATTCAAATGGAAAAGCTGAGGAAAAAAATACAATCTTCCAATATTGTAAAAATTCAAGTCTTCTATACACATAGAAAGTATTTGAAGAATGTATCTTGAAGTAATAAGATTAGTGTAGAAAGATTAGTAGTGTAGAATTGGTGTAGAAAGTTTAGCATCTATAGTCTCTAAGCATGTTTACACTAATAATATTTACTGAAAAGGAATTTCTCACTCACAAATAGGTATTTGTTCTATTTCATGAATATAAGAGAAAGTTCCCTTGAGGAGGTTAATCTGTTTCAGTTTATACAAGAATTTGTATTTGAACTCTCATGTTTGGACACTAATCAGTGTTTTCTCCGCTTTATATCCAGAAATCCAGAAGTACCTGAGACAATCAGTCACTGTGTCTGCCTAATATCTGTGCCTGCTCCTCTGCTGATAGAAGCCACGTCAAGAACACACTGTCTAGAATGAAATACTTTTGGGGCCAAGTATCTACCTTAGATGCTTAATGGGGAATAGGTAATTTTATACACACTTACTTTATTTCGCAATTAGCCAGAAGTGACATCCTCCCTTCCAGTAATGTGTTCACCTGGCCTGAAACTTCTCCCACCTAACTCTTAGAATTCCAAAATAAGTGGAAAGAGGTTTGAAAGATTATTAAGAGCTTACCTCCATCTCATGGAGGATTTTCTCTTGAACAAAACCAAACATGAAGTATTTGCTATCTCATCAGTTGTTGAACATCTCAATAATTTTAATATAATTCAAAAGTGATCTTCCCATATTTTCCCTCCTTTGCCTTAATTCTTCCCCTGGAAATAGATAGGGTGTGGACTATTACTCCTTCCATTTCCAGAGCTTGAGAAATGTTTAGACTATGCAAGTGATATTTGGTTTTCTCTCTCCAGGGATAAGCAAATTACATTCCTTTACAAGATCCTTGTAGAAAATAGTGTCTCTATTATAATTGGGTACACTCTTTCAGTTCAGATTTTGGATGAGGAAAAGATTACACTTGTCTGAGTTGAAGGAACAGACTTTGGAGGGGGGGAAACTTTCTATCAGAGCATGTACTCTGACTTAGGTATCAGTGCAGGCAGATCATGAACTGGGCCTGTTCATTGTATATTCACTGCTGAGGACAAATTGAAATATATGGGGAAAGAATTCAACTTGAGAACAAAAGTTCTTAAGTATTGGAAATTGTATGTTCTTTGTGATCTCAGACTAATCACCATGTATCCATGTCAGCAGACTTCTTTTGGTTATGTTACAGAAAACCCAACTCAAATGAATATATAAACCAAGCATTTTAAGACTTGTGAATCACCCGGAGCTGTACCCAAAGAGCTCAAAATATATCTCAGAATTCCAGATTTTTCCCTTGTTTTGTTTGTTTTTCTCTCTATTGGCATAACATCAATGATAATAGGATTGTCACCATCTACCAACTCAAATTTATCCTTATCCATCCCAAGAAAAAAGAAATTGTCTAATTTCAGTTCCCCCAGAACATTCAGAAATTCATTTTATTAATACCTGAGAAAAGTTTTTTTGTTCATTATTTAGATTTCAACAGTTCCATTAAGCAGGTATCTATAACTACATTAAATAAAGTAATAGCTTTGACCTTATAATTTTACCAAGGCATATTTTGTTTCTTATTGAAGTAACACTTGTTTATGAACTTCCATATGTCTCAGGAGTACAGACATAGATCATAGATCAACATCTATATGTTCTATATCATGCTACTCACCAAAAATCTAGTTTCCATCTATCACCATGCAATGAATTCCTTCTACTGAATTTACCCCTGTTCCTCCACCCTTCCTCCTGGTAACCATTATTTTGTTCTTAGAGTCTGTTTACTACCTTTTGTTTTGTTTAATTTTGTTCCATTATCTACTACGTATTAATGCAATAATCAGTATGTGTTTTATTCTGTCAGATACATTTCATTTAGTGTAACACCTCTAAATTTCAAGTATGAAAACAATAGATTCTCACCTTATTTTTATAGTTGAATATTATTCCACTGTGGCTATACACCATATCTTCTTTTTCTATGGGTCCTTTGGTCATCTGTCCATGGGTCCTTAGGTATTTTCCAACTTTGGGCTCCCAATAAAGAAATTAATGGCCAATCTACAAAGAACATGATGAATCAAGTGGGTGAGTATTGTTTTCTTAAGTATGTTATGGAAAAATTTCCCTGGGGTCCATGATTCCTTGATATCTTGATATCTTGCATCTTGCAGTATTGAACAATACACTGGAGTTGTTTCACTCTTACTTCAAGTCCTTGGTTTTCTCATCTATAAATTAAAAGAATAAAGGTCCATCCTCTATGAGTCCGTGAATCTGGTTCCCTCCAAATTCTTTCTTTCTGTCCTTTTCTTATTTCTCCTTCATGCATACTCCCACAGCCAAGACCCTAAAAGCTGAGACCAAAGGATGAAGCCTATTCCCAGTCACTTTGGAGACTTAGAGGAAAAAAAAATCAAAACTTTAGTTTTTTTTCATTTGTAGTTGGATAAACTCTTAACCTTTAGCAGCGGGGTATTGATTTTCCTGGCCAGCTCACTGAACCCTGTAACACAAGATTCCTGGCCCCTGGGGAATAGCCATGCACAACATGCCTGAAATGTGGCTTGGAACTGCAGAAACCCAAGTGGGGGCATCCGTGTTCAGCAAAGACCTGGGAATCTCTGATGGTCTCCTGCATTCCTCTACCCAGTACTAACCCCTTTTCCCCCAAGTAACACATGCAAATCGCCTGGGTCTGGCTGCCAACATTCCAAATGCTTCAGAGGAAATATGACCACTCTGGGTGCCTAACTTTGCTTTGAAAGGTCATGGGCAATTGTGGGCTATAAATGTCCTGGCATTAAAACTGGTCTGCTCCCCCTGACCAGAACACCCAGCATTCAGACAGCTTTATTGAATCCACATAGGCTTAGCTTCCCTGATTTTGCAGTTTAAGCCAGATGCTTGGGGTGAACTGGCCATGGAAGCGGTGATGGGAAGTTATATGTAGGGTAAACATACATTCTGGGTTGCAAATGGACAATCATGATTTTGCGCCCATTTCTCCTGATACAATTATTGATAGAACCACCTTTTCTCCAAAAGTAACCCTGTTTGGGAGAAAAATTATATGGTTATCCTTGATATAAAAGACATGGGCAATGGGACACAACTAACCAACCTCATAGAGGACATTGTAATCGCTCAGTTTCACTCTAAGTGGCTCTACCCTGGCTCTGAGCTCCTTTCATGAAAAGTATCATCTTTCAAACCACATCATGTAGACATGAAAGTCCATTCCTCTCTTTACAAATGCCTGGGATAGAACCTTGTTCCCTCCTATCTCTAGCAGGGAAAGTGAAGCACTTATTCAAGGTTATTGTGTTAGTACCTCAGAGCCATTAGTTATGCTGAAATAGAAACGTCCAAACTTTAGCACATGCTAATGATTTCCATCCTCTAGTTGGACCTGATTTTTATCTTTCACCGAGAGATTGCTGGATGACAAGGAAAGTAACACGATACTTTAGTGAAGCTAAAGGGGAAAATCAGACTTTGGATTTAAGATATGACATCGGCAAAAGGGAATCAGTGTCCTGCATGTATGATGTTTGCACACACATACACATACCCCCCATCTGTTTTATCTCAGCAGCTGTGTACATAGGAAAAGTCATAGATAAATAATCCATTAATCTCCCTTCAGAAAATTAGCCAATAAAGTCAAACTAATTAGCCAGCTCTGGTCTGTGTCAAGAGGGTGGAGTGTTGGATCTGGAGGAGGACTTTCAGAGGCAAATTTACATAACCCACACCTCTCTTAATAGAGGAGAATATGACGCTGTAGAAACTATCTCCAAATATCAACATGAATGTTTTGCAAGTTGACAAAACACTAAGTAGCCAACCTTAAGTAAAAGGGAAACACTGTGAACTTTTTATGTGACAAAGGGGATTCTCTGTTCTCTGGTTTCCATCATGTCATGTGGGATGGCTTCTATTCCCCCCTATTGACATGAAAGCCTGAAATCTCAGCCAATATCCCAACCAAACTACATCCACTTGAAGGCTCATCCCACCATCCTGACGTAAGCAGATTCCATCTTGAGTATGACTTATGCATGGAGATAGATATATGCTATACATTATCACTTAAGCTCTTCACCAATGACTCTATAGTTCAGGCTGGATTATTATCTCCAACTTAGCAGGTGAAAATTTTGAATAATTGATTGTTTCAGGTGACAAACAAGTGTACATTTTGTAGCTGGGTTGTGCTCTTTTTTCTTTAATTGAGACTTGTCTTTAGTTGAAGCATTGTCATTTCCATTTACTTTCATTTATATATGAATGTCTTTCCTATAAGACAAACTAAGGGTCATTCATTTACCATATTGTCATGCTTCACATCATATTGGATTCAGAAGAACTTCAATATCCTAGGTTCTCATTCTCAGATGAAAAGGGAGATGAAAAGTGGGAAGAAGGTAAAGAACAGTAAAGAAACAGAATCTTCATTGAAATTCTAATTCTATCTATCCTAGTCCTACTAATACCAAAATCATTGTTTTAACTATTGCTAAGGTGAAGGTTGAGAATGGGTTTCTGTTCATGTTTACTAGTCAAAATAACTGAGCAACATAGGCTTGGGTTTATATTTTGTTGCTATTTCTGCTAATGTTCTACATCCAACAACCATAAAATTTACATCTATTTGAGGTGCTAATAGAACAAAGAAAAATAAAAATTATATTTTACTAAAATATTATTAAAAATAAAATCAACACAATTGCCAGGACATAGAAAAACCCAAATGCCCCCAGACTGAAGAATGGTTGAAAAAGATGTGGTATATTTACACAATGGAATATTATTCATCAATCAAATAAGACAAACTTATGTCATTGGCAAGAACCTGGATGGAGCCAAAAGGAATCATGTTAGCGGAAATAAGCCAGAAAGAAAAAGAAAAATATGGGACATTCTCACTTACATGAGGGATACAGGGAAAACAAACAAACACACAAGAAAAATGTAAAACTGCCAACGTAACTGAAGCATAGATCAAGAGAAAGGGAGGAGAGTAAAATTGGGGGAGGGCACAAGAGATTAAGATGTTTCAGGGGTGATAAGGTGGTGGGAGAACCCCAGGGTAGACAATGATGTGGAAAATATGTGTATATATGATGCATACATACATATACATGTGCAATCAAATTAAAAAATAAAAATTATTTTTAAAAATGCTGTTATGTTTAAAAAAAATAATAAACAAAGGCAATAAATACAAGTGCCAAAACTCCTTAGAAAGGAGACATTTTTAAAAGTTAAGTATAATTTACACACAATAAAATTTCCACTTTTTAGGGTACACTTTGCATGTCTTGACAAATGCATGTAACATGACCATATTTGAGAGGTGGAACTCCCAAAGTTCCCCCCAACATTTTGTAGACAACCTTTCTTCACACGCCTAGTCTCTGATCACCACTGACCCGATACCCATTCCTATAACTTTATACTTGAAATCTGGTGTCATTCAGCCTAGTATAATGCATCTGACATTAACTGTGTGATTGAGTGCATCAGTAGCATGCTCCATTTTACTGCCAAATGGTATCTATTAGATGGATGTGCCATGATATTTTTTGTTTATTTAATTCAACATTTTAGCCATTCACCCATTGAAAGAAATTTCTAGTATTTACTTCCAGTATGTGGTAATTATAAACCAAGTTGACATAAACATTTATATGTAGAATTACTGGGTTTTAGATTTTTAGCTTTATAAGAAGCTGCCAAATTTTCAATGATAGCTGTGCTATTTTGCATTACCACAAGCACTGGATGAGAATACCTTTGGCTCCAAATCCTCACATATTGCATGCCAATATTATACTTTAAGTCCTTTTAAAAGTCTGTAGTTACAGTTGATTCTCATGTCTCATTTGTATTTTTTTAATTACTAATTATCTTACATCCTTTCTATTATTCATAGTTTCTTCAATGGAATATTTTGCCTATGTTTAAATTGGATGGTTTGTTTTCTGAGTTTTGACTTTTATAGCAATATATTTTCTTATTAAATAGGTATTTTCTGCAACCAACTGCTTGGTCGAGCACCAGAAATAAGTTGATCCAGTCATTAAAAAATTTAAAAAGTACAGATAGGAGATGAAAGTACAGAATGGAACAGGCTGGGGGAGCGACTCTTGAGTTCTCCCATGCTCAGTTTGCTACAATTTTTATTAAGAGGTTCATCAATAGGTGACATACATTCTTAGGTAGCACAGTTTCTTAATTTCAAGGACAGGTAATTACCAGGTGCGAAAGAAACAGGCTCTCAAAACCCCAGACTAAGCCATTTACAATGTCTCAGAAGAAGGATGCAGGCAAATGCAAGTTCTTATGGGACAATAGTCTCCCACGGACGTGTGAACCCAGCTGATTTCAGCAAGGTCACCCTATCCTGACAGGCCTCCCCTTGGGGCAGGCAGTCCATGGTCAGAACCTATGCCAAATGGTTTCCCACAATTTTCCAATATTTTCTCCCAGACTATGGCTTGTTAACTCAATTTGTCAACCAAATGTGTAAAGACTAATTTTATGAAGCCCATTTTAGGAACTGTTACAATCTTTTATTTGTGGCTTATGTCTTGTCTGACAAATCATTGTTTGCTAGAGGATGCAAAGGATTTTGTTTAGTCTTCTTGGTGATCTCACAAAATTATACTCAGAATTTCTCCTTCACATCTTCCATGCAATTGCTGCCATACAGTTATTCTAGCAATGGTATGAAGACACCATGCGTTGCTACTCTATTTCCTATGAGACCATCAATCATCATTTTTGGGGGTGTAAATCCAAGTTTCTTATTAGTATATTTCATCTCCCTGAAAGTCTTTTTTTTTTTCCTGAAAGTCTTTTTAGCATTTCTTTAACATGGTTTTGCTGATAATGAATTCTCTTGATATTTGTTATTATGAAAATATCTAATTTTTCCTTCATTACTAACTTTGAAGGGAGGAATGGGCTGGGAGGAGATGTTTGGGTCGGCAGTACTTTTGTTTTTGTTTTGTTCTCACAGTTCAGGGTGTTGTTTCATTTTCCTTTTGCTTGCATGGTTTCTGACATTAAGTTGGCTTTAATTCTTAGATAGTTTCCTCTGTATATTACAGATCCTATTTTGCTGGTGTATTTCAATATTTTCCTTTATCTTTGAATTTCATGTTTTGAATGTGATGGTTTAAGTATATGTGTATGTGTACACACATATCTACTTCTACAAATATTACATATGTATTTCCATACATACATATGTAATGTATATATAGTGTTCTTTTGGTGTTCTCTGAGAATCCTGTATTTCTAGATTACTATATTCTGTCATTCCATTATATCAATCACATATATGTTGGTCAGTTAAAATTTACCCCCAAAGTTTTGGATAGTATATACTTTTTTTCTCCCTCTTGCATTTTCATTTGAATAAACTGACTAGAATTCATTTCTTATGCCCATTTTATTTATATCCAATTTCAGTTTTGTAATTAATATATCTTTCCTTGGCTATCAAGTATACAATTAGCTCATTAAAGACAATCTTTATCTCTGCTTCCATATTTGTAATTTCTAAGTATTTTATTTGATTTTTCTCATAGTATCCACCTCTCATGAAATTTCCCATGTGTTCATGGATATTTTCAATTTTGAGCTTGAAAAACATTTATCATATTAATAATTATTTCACATTTTCAGTTGTTCTAGTTGAATAGTATTGTCTTTTTCTTTAGCATTAGCTGAATGAATACTATAATACTATAGTGCAATATATACTATATATTACATATACATACTATAAGACTTTAAGTACAGTATCCTAAGGATTTCATAGGTGCAAAAATTGAGGCTAAAGAAACCTAAAATGCATAGTCCAAGATCACAGTATAAATATGATACAGATTTCAGATGCCCAACTCTCCCCACTATTCTACATTAGCATACAATATGAACAAAACAAATGGCTGCTGAATATATGATATATATCTGATATTCTCAAACATGCAAAATCTGTCTAAAGTCTTCCAGAATATTGGGTGATATAAATTTTAGGACATATCTTAGCGGAAGAAAGTATCAGGGGCTTATGCTTATATTCTGCTGGTGCTGAACTATTACAAATTCTGGCAAGAGATGGATACTTACTAGGTTAGTGTTGGTGTGACCATGTAATAGGAAGGTTCATATCTTTACTCACATCCCAGGCTTGTTGAACTGGCCCAAGCAGCACAGGGCCAGTCAGAGAACTGGAGAAGTCAGAGAACAGGGTAACATTTGACATAAATCCTGTAGACCTCTATCTTCATTCTGATAGTTCACTGGGGATATGCCTTTTGATTTTTAACTGAATAATTCTATGTAGTTAATAAAACAATCCCTATGATTTGTCTCTTCCCTTATTAAAGCAAACAAGAATTTTAGATCCGTTCTATCCCCCAGCCAGAGATATGCTGGCGATGGGCCAGTGTTGCAGCTCTGCAAGTCCCAACAGTGGAATGAGCTGGGATGAAGGCTGTGCTTTGTTTTGTTTTGTTGTTTTTTCCACCCCTGGCTCTGAAAGCACAGCTGTCTACAGATGCCTCATAGATCAGGGACTACATGGAGGGGCTAGGCAAAGCACATTCACTTGTCTTGCATATCATCTCCCATTGTTTCCTAATTTTAGATTTTCATATAATTTCAAAATTTCCCTGATTTATCCTCACTACATTTCATCTTTGGTTTATTTGCCTTTTAGAAGGAAAAAGGTCTACCCTGCTTCATAGATTTGTTTTGAGTTTTAGTTGGATTATGAAACTAAAGCTACCAATTTTGAAGCACTTTGCGAACTCAGAGGTGAAAGATGGATTCATTGGGGGGGGGGGGGGCTTAAAGGAAAGAGCCAAATAAAGACAATGAAAACTGCAATACCTGCATTGTGCATGAGCAAATTGTTACTAAAGCATCTGCTTTGTACCTGCCCCTCAACTCCCAGGGAAAGTGAAGGAGAACAGATGCCTTCTGAGTTTGTACTATATATCAGGCACCTCAGCTGTCAGGGGCAAGAGTCACTTTCTGCTGAGGAAGGCTGAAATAGAGGAATGTCAGCCTTGGCTCATAATGGCCTGGAGAATGCTTGCCCAAGCAATGGAGGGTAAGCTGGAGCCCAAAGTAGTTCACTCTGCAGATTGCAGAGAGTGCATGTGATTGGGAGGTTCGAGATATGGTAAGGAATTGGTTGATAAATACAAAAGAGGCTACTAAAAATCATTGAATTGTATACTCAAAACAAATGTTTCAGTATGTAAATTGTATCTCAATATGGCTGACACACAGATGGTGTGTGTCAAGAAACCCTTGTTTATATAAAAAGGTCAAGGAATTACAAATCTTGAGCAAGTATTTATTGGATACACAAAAGTTAATTATACCAATTGTTTTATTTTACTCAACATACACAAACTATATATTTCTATTTGAAAAAAATTAAAATTTGCATTTAGAAACTTGTGCTTCTTTTTCAAGAAGCATTTAATTATTACCCTTTCGGAGGGACTTTATCAAGGGAAACATCTTTCAGACACTGGAAAAATTAGAGAATATTTGCATTCTAAGTTTTTTCCACAAATATTAATCAAAGATACGCCTCTCCTTTAGCATGTAGCATAGGTGCTTCCCCATTTCTGTATTGGCCTCCATCTTCAAGCTAAAAAATTTATTGGGAATCTGATATTATACAGACATGCATCTCCTTGTCCAGAAGAGATAACTGCCCTCCACGCAGTAAAAATTTATGGAATGAAGTAAATTGTGGCTATCTTATGCCAACAGTATTGCAGAGTCTGTGATGGGTCACTAATGTGCCTAGTGAATCACAGTTATGAGACAAATAGTTGACAAGAAAGAAGACTGAAAGAAAAGAATCACAAACCTCTCTGGCTGCGAACAGGCATGAAAGAGGTTGGGATTTGGGAGAATAGAATCAGAAGTACATTAGGGAAAATGGATCCAAAATATTCATTATAGGTAGAGGTATAGCACAGAACATCAGTCTCTGGATCACAAACTTTTCCTTTTAGCTATGTGCAATGTCCTTGGATGTGACTTAAAATATCCTTTAAAGTTCCCATCATAAGCTTCATTAGCCTTTCTGGGTAGAGAGAGTAACCCAAAGAGAAATATGAGTATGAGTTCCACTTTCCAAGGAATTCCTTAAGCCCTTTCCCTATACCAATTAAGTTTGCCACCTTTAATTCATATTATTAAATATCTGAAAGATGGCAGAATAGAAAGCTCCTAGTCTACAACTAGCCAGAGAAATGAATATTTGGCAGTACCATGGACAAAGTGCCTTTGTAGGAATTTCAGAATCTAGGTATAAGATTGTAAAATAGTGGTAAAGCCCAAGACTAGGGAGGCCCCAAGTACCTTGAAAAGGAGGAAACACTTCCATACTCATGTAGGGAGATCACCATTACCCTGTACCAAACCAAGACAAAGACATTACAGGAAAAGAAATTGTAAGTTGATATTCCTGACAAAGTTGAATGTAAAATTCTTCAATAAAATAATAACATAACACATTCAACAGCACATATAAAGGATCATAACTGTGATCAATTGGGATCTATCTCTGGGGTGCAGGGATGGTTCAAAATGCACAAATAAATAAGTGTGGCACACCACATTGAGATAACAAATAAGAAAAAGTACATAATCACCTCAATAGATACAGAAAAACATTTGACAAAATTGAGCATTCATTGGTGTGAAAAACTCTCCAAAAACTGGTACAAAAGAATATATCTCAACAAGTAAAGCCTATATATGATGGTCCCATAGTTTGTATCATTCTCATTGTTCAAAAGCTGAAAGATTGTATAAGATCAAGAAAGAAGCAAGGATGCCCACTGTTCAAAAAAAAATTAGTAACAGTGATAAAAAGGATTTAACAGGCAGACAAGTCAGGAAGGATGAAGTAAGATAATCTTTGCAGATGCTAGGATGCTATATCTATAAAGCCCTATGGATTCTACAAAAAAAAAAAGACTGTTATAACTAGTAAGTAAGACAGTAAAGTTGTGGAATACAAAGTCAACATACACCCAAAACATAATACACTGAAAATTACAAGAAAATAAAAAGTGCACAAATACATGGAAAGATCTCCTATATTAATGGATTGGTAGAATTAGTATAAAATTGATCATATATTTTCAAGAAGTCTACAAATTCAAATAACCTCTATGAAAATAGGATGACATTTTAACAGAAATAGTAAAAAATCTTACAATTCATAAAGAAGCTCGAAAAAAAAATCCAAAGAACCAAAGCAATCTTAAGTAAGATGAACAAAACTAGATATATCAACCATCTTGATTTCAAAATACATTGCAAAATTAAAATAATACAAGCAATATGGTGCTGGCATAAATATAGTCAGATAGAACACTAGAACAAACTAGCCAAAAGATAAAGCCGCATATTTAGGAACAACTGTGAAACCGGTAATAAAAACACACACTAGAGAAAGGATAAGCTCCTCCATAAATTGTTGTGGGATAACTGAGTATCCATATGTAGAAAAATACAATTGTACACATATCATACCATATGTATAAGTCAATTCAAAAGACCTGAAGTGTACTATCGCTATCTGACACTGAAGAAAGCCAAGGAAATTTTTTTACATTGGCCTGGGCAATGATTTTTTTTTGGCTATGACCACAAAAGCATATGCAACAAAAACAAAACAGACAAGTAGGGTCGCCTCGCCTTTAAAAAACTTCTACACAGTGAATCAACAGAGTGAAAATATTTGTCTGTTCATTGCCTTTGTGCTTTTATCTTCTGCATATGGGTGAAATGTTATGGTGATAGATGAATTCAGAAAGTAAAGGAGACTAAGATTAAGTTGGAACAGAATAAGGGACAGAAATAAAAATGTTATGTTTTTATCTGCTATTGCTTTCATTGGCAGTGATGGCAGTGGTAGAAGTGGTGGTGTATTGGCTGCTAAATATCCTTCCTGTTTTTATTTCTACCTTGAGGAATTTTGTCAAAATTAGTATATAGTTGTATATACCATCAATACACAATGAGAGTATGAAACTGATACTGTCTCAGACTGGATTATCTTGTCCATGTGGCAAAGGAATAGCACCATTGTCTACTGTCCCAATATCCATGGCCAGGAGGTGATACACTTTTCTCAATTCCTGTCTCTTATGGTTTTCAACAGGCATCAACAGTGCAGTTATAGGTTGACTTAACAGAGTACTTTGTTGGCTATTCTCTAACCATGATATATCCCGAAAACCTCTAAGTCTGGTAAAGGGATGAATTAAACCCTCCTTGTTTTCCATACAAATTTCTAGAGGTATTTATGTACTTGGCCCCTGGAAGCTGCAGTGACTGGCACAGGCTGGCATGTCTTTTTCCTAGATCATTTTTATTGCCAGTGTCCACCGTAGCTGGAAGACGTTCCAGGATCCCGAATGCATATGGCTTTTGATGGAAAAATGTCTCCCTTGGCACCTCCTCACTGGAACCACATATATCAAAACCCAGCTCCCAGACCACCCTTCCAGCCAAACATTCATAAATGTCCAGGAGGGAAAGAAGTTATGCAGGAAGACTATATCTCTTAATAAAATCTTGAAAGAGTTTCCATTTCATTTCTCATAAATCCTCTGTAAGTGAGTGTCGTACAATACTTTCTGAAGAGGCAAAATTGCCTCCAAATCTTTTCCTGGATCAGGACTACAGAATCATTTGTACCCATCCAGCACATCATAATCCATCTTTGGCTTGACAGTAAGAGACATGATTTTTTATTTCATTTATTACAATATTATTCAAGATCATTTTTTTAATAAATAGGCTCTCACTGAACACAGTTTCTTAATATAAAAGATATCTAATAAAGTTAAACACAAGTATCACAAATTCTTCTCATAATAGAACTCATTTTAGGTGCCTCTGTTCTGCATGTTTACACTGTAGAAATACAAAAATTTCAAGGATTTGCCATAGCTTTGTAGGTAAGAATGTAAAATCCAGAATTAAACAAAGTAGGACTCAGAGTCAAACATCTCTGTAATCTAGAGCTAGTAACTTCACCTCTCTAAGTATACATCTGGTTCCCTGTTGACAGAATGGAGATAATAAGAAGTCACTGTAAGAATTTAAAATGATAATGTCCTAAACGCTTAACGGAAGTGGCTGGAACATCATATATATATACATTAAGTTGCATTTTATTATTTATTCATATCAGCTAACTGGTAATAGTCTTAGGTCCTTAGCTAATTATAAAAAGAGTTGCTATTTTTTTGAGCACATACTATATGCTATGAACTGCCAAGTATGTTAAGTGAATAGCTTCATTAAATAATTTCAATAACACTGTAAGAGAAGTGTTATTATCATTACCATTTCACAGATAGGGAAATTGAGAGACAGAGAAATTAGACTCCTTGTGGAGGGGGGTTATACAGCTGATGAGAGTGGACCTGCAGGATCCTTTTCTTTCCCCAAATTTTATTAAATTGCCTATCATTTATATAACTAATTTGAAATTCCTCCTTTACATCTACACACACACACACACACATATCCTTTACTTACCCTCCTCCACATCTCTGTTCTGAGGTCCTACCCACTTCTGGTCCCTATTACCTTTCCACTCCACACCCCAGTCCCTCTGGTAACCAGTATATTCTTTAGAGTCAATTATTTCAGCTACACTTTGCCAGTTTGTTTTCTTAGGTTATTTATATTTCACAAATGTGTGAAACCACCTAGTGTCTGCCTTTCACTTTCTGACATTTCACTGAGTACCATTACCTCAAGAGCCCTTTTGTCCCAAAAGACACCCTTTCCTATTTTTAATAGCAGAGTAGTATTCCATTGAATATATATTCCAGAATGTGTTTTTCCTGTTGTCTACCATTGGCTCCATAACTTGGTTATTGTGAATAAGGCTGCTATGAACACAAAAGGGAATAAATCTTTTCATATTAGTGGTTTCCTCTTCTTTGAGTTAGGAGCTAGGCTTGCTATTGCTGGATCATATTATGGGAAGCCACCAAATGAGTAATAAGTCCACCATGAATAAGGAGAACACTCCTTTTCATTTTTATCTAACTTCAGCACACTGAAGATAGACTTGCAGATTTCTTCCCAGTGAATGGCTGCTCTTCGTCCTCCTATGATTGACTCACCTGAGAGACACTTTTCCAAAAAGACACTTTTCCAAAAAGATGGTGGTATTTGCCCCACGGTGTTTCCTGCAAGATACTGAATCCCCTACCCACATGTGCTACATACTACGGGATCTTGTTTTTTATCTTCCTTTTTCTTTATTTGCTACTGCATTATAACCATTCTTTCTCAGGGTATATAAAGATTGCTGGGGTTTAATAAAGTCAGCTATTAGCTGCGTACTTGCTCAGCCCCATTCTTGAACTGAGTCATCTCTGTCCATGACTGTTCATTCTCTCATGGTATTTTCTCCTCATCTCACCCATAGTTTTCAACATCATATGATATTTCTATTTTTACTTTCTAAAGAATTTTCCCTACCATGTTCCATAGAGCCTGCACCCAATAACATTCCCACCCATAGTAGATAAGGGCTCCCTTTTCCACATCTTCACTAACATTGGATGTTTCTAGAATATTTTTGATACAGGCCTTTCCCACAGCTGTAAGGTGATATCGTATTGTGGTTTTGATGTGTGCTTCCCTTACCATAAGTGATGTTGAGCATTTTTGTGTGTGTGCATGTCTGTGGACCATCTGAGTGTGTTGTTTAAGAAGCACTATCCTTCCATGACCCTGTGCAGTGGGGAGAGTTGAGGCGTGAGGCTGCCCAAAGCCCCACTATTAAAGGTGGAAAGGGAAGACTCTGGGGGAGAGACTGCATGCTGTGGTGCTGGGTGTGGGACAGTAACAACACCTGGAGGGGCAGATCCAATGCCTCTAAAATACAAAGAACAATGTAGACCAATGTTGCCTCAATACAAAATTAAATTTAAAAGTTCTTAAAATAACAAACAGAACGGATGAAACTGGAAGGACCTCTTCATGATGTGCTATAATAGCTCTCAAGGGTGTGCAGCATGTTTCTGACACTGAATGTAGAGCTTAGCCACCAAATCCAGACGAAACAATCCCTCAGACATCATTTTATGGTCCTGTGAAATATTGGAAAGCTCCTAGAATTTTGATCTGTCAAATATGCACTCAGACTGAAAGGGCTGAATGACCTTGTTCAATGGTTTTAAGTGTTAGCCACTTAAGTTTCTTTATAAAATGAAGAAAGGAATGCTAGCAGCTCTCGGGGACTGTCTGGGAAGGTCATGAGGTATTGTGATATAAGCACACAGGTTCTGGAATCTGACTACCCAGAGGACCCTTCACAGCTAATGTGGCCTTGGGGAAATTGCTAAGTCTTTCTTAGTCTCATTGACTTTTGTATTGCTAGATTACCAGTGTTGAAGAACCAATGATCACTGTTACAATAACTTCAATAGAATAAATAGGACTGTTTTTGTTGGTGGTTGCTATTAAGTCTTGTTCCAGTATCAGAGTCTCCCATACCCTCTTCTGGATCAAGACTTCAGATTGAATGATGAATAGAAAGAAGGTGATGTTAACCACTGAACTAATCTAAACTCCAATCCATTAGCAACCTGCCTGGGACTTAAAACCCAGTGGTTAGATACACACTTTCAAATTTCCTTCAAGACCAGAAAGGGGAAAAATACCTGTCCAGATTGTTTGGTAAGACCAAATTTCATCAGAAAATGATCTCAGCTGAATCTTGTAGATTTGGAAATGAACATGGAAAAGCTGACCTTATAATGGTCCAGAAATTCTCCCAGAAAAATAGGTTTGGGGAACATATAAGCACCTTCTGGATAATTACAATGAAAAGCAAATGCTCTAGTACATCATTGTTCAGGGAAAATTCCTCTAGGTTTTACTTTTCCTATGTGCTGCAGTTGTTTGTTTTCCAGTTTATGCAATAAAAGTAAACTACGTGTATTTTTTTTCTTTTTTTAATCAAGTTCACATTGGTTTTTAACATGCATATGATTTAGAAGCATATGATCATACCTGTTGGGATGTATGTGAGCATATCACACCCACCACCAAGAGACCCCTACTCATCCACCTTACTACTCCACAAGGCCCCTACACACCCTGCTCTTCACCCTCCTCCTCCCCCTCTAGTGGCCTCAAGCCAACCCCACAGTCAGACATCTAGGGTTCATTGCTGGTTGGTTCTGTTTGACCCTTTGTTTTACTTCTCTGTATTCCACCTATAAGCAAAACCATTTGCTATTTGTCTTTCTTCTTGGCAATAGTATGAATGGAACAAGAGGGTATAATGCAAAACTAGTTCTTTTTAAGGTTACATTTTTAAGATGATGCTTTTTTAAAAGGAAATAAATCTCAAGAAGTAGCTTATGTAAGGTAAAATTTAAAAACATTCTTCTATATTCACTCCCTCTCACCAAAGCTAACCATGAATATTTTGTTCTGTTTCCCTCTAGAAATGTCTTTAGCATATGCATAGAAACTTCCTGGATGCATTTGCTAGAAATATACTTTGCTTGCACTAATAGAATTATACAATATTTACTCTAGGCTCCTAGCTCTTCTGACTCAAATTATAACCTGAGCCAAATGGCCACTTTTAATTCCAAATATCCACTTCTATCATGCAAATCTTCTCCAATATACCAACCACTTCTTTCCATTTCATAATCCCATTCTTTATATTGTTTAGAAATTAGACAAATGGATGTCTTATCATCATCCAGATAAGGATAAATGCCTATAGATGGAGATATATTTCTGAAAATGCAGGAATTGCATAAGCAAAGCTTTCTACCCACCTTCTAACTCTCTAATCAGTATGCTATTTTCCTGAGTCCTGTCTGTAAACACCTATATTGTTTCCCACTCTTATTTCTCCCTTGATCTACAGACAGCTTCCAGAACACGTGATGTGGCTACTGAGCCAAGGAGAGACAATATGATTACGTAAAGATATACATAATGAGATTTGAAAGCTGTTAGGTAGGGTAGGAAAGCTTTAATTTGCTCATAGTATCTACCCCATTTTAAATGCCACTGTTCATTTTGGGATTAAGTAAGGTAAACATCTCCAGGGGTGAGTAAGACTTCCATTGGATTGAAAATAAGAAAGTAGTGTCTGAATTTATAAGAGGACATTAAATGCAGACTTCCCAGCCATAAATCAAAAGACCTGCTTCTCAGACCTTGACAGGGAGCCAGTGAAATAAGTCCTGGAAACACTTGTTAAAAGAGGAACCAGAGTGAGGGCACTGAGACAATACCATCCTGAGACAAGACCCCCCCAATAATCACATTTTCCTTTTGGGTACAGTTACCAGACTGGCGCAGCAGGAAAATGCCACAAACTTTGATGATCAGGGATTGAGCAAAGGGTTTTGCAAAATTCTTTATGAGTGTAGGATAGTATTTCATTTAGTTTACCTCTTCCTCTGAGGTGCTGACAAATGCATGACTATTTAACTGAACGTAGATCACTAGTGCCAAGATTTACTCTTTAGCATACCTCAACATTTACTTGTACATTCTTTTGGAACATCACAGATGACGTATACTCAAGAAGAAGACTATTGAGAACTCTATTCCTGGAAGAATGCAACAGTCACTGATAGGTTGAAACAAAGGGCTGCTTAGCACAAGTCATGTGTGTTGGAGCTGACATAGAGATCAACAAGGGCCACTGTCAATGATAGAAAGGCACATGAAACAGTGGAGACTTAAAGAACAAAATAGAGGAAAGAATCTCTCTTTACCTGGCTGAGATGCCTTTCCCTGGGTTCTTGATCTCCTAAGTCAATAGTTTGGACTGGTCTTCATCAAGGACAAAGGAAGACCTTCAGATATGATAGAAATAACACTTGACATGCTATTGAGGAACAGAATCTGATCAATAGAAGGGAACAAATGAAAACAGGGTTTCTGTGATGTTTCAATACTCCGTCACAAGGAGTAGTTGAGACAACTGGACCCCAGAGGATCGAGTAAAACTTCAGCAACTTCTGACCATTGGGCACTTTGCTTGTTTTAAAATAGCAATCTCTGAGTGACAGAGAGTCATTCGCTGAGTTCATCCTGGATGGGCTGGCCTGATGACTTCTAAAAATGTTTAAGGCTGGCGCAAGGTGGCTTGTGCCTGTAAGCTTCAGCCTATGAAGTGACTGGGGCTAGGGATCGTGGTTCGAGTTCCGCCTGGAACCCGTAGCGAGACCTAGTTCCAAAAAAATAGCTGGGCGAGGTGGCACACACCTGTAATCCCAGCTACCTGGGAAGCTGAGGCTGGGGATTGCTTGAGTCTTGGGTACCCCGGGCAACGAGAGCCTGCAGTTCCATGGGCAAAAATAGTGAGACCTGGTCTCAAAAAAAATAATAAAATAAAATAAAAATGTTTAAGTCATCTCATGTTTTTAAAGGACTCACAGCCCAGACAATTTTTTCTCAGGGATTGGCACAGATTCCCCAAATCAGAATAGCCTGAATGCTTGTGTTAAAAAAGCAGATTTCTGGAACCCAACCTAGATTTGCTAAGTGCATTTAAACAAGTCCTCAGCCATGGTTTTGGGCAGAAAGTTTAAAGACCTGAGTTCTACTGGAGGTATGTATGGACCTAACTTTCAGTGTGAGGGTGAATGTATGCATGTGGAGGTGGGAGAGGTGGGTGAAGATAGGCATATGCATATGTGGTAAGACCAGGAGGAGGGGCTATGACAACACCTGCTTGAGCAGGTGTTGATGCACAAGGTGAGGGGTGGATGTCTGGCAGTGTGAACCCGTTCAATCACAGTTGTATATTGTACTCAATTACCTAATCAATCAAGGATAAAGAACATGCTTGGAGTCTCTGAAACTGAAAAGGCTTGCTCCCTCCAGATCAAGATGAAGTGTTAGAGGCAGAAGCAATGGTCATTGCCATTTAATTGGGGATCCATGCAAGCATGGTTGGAGACGGTCCGTGGTAGAGCAACAACAATTTTCTGAGTCACTGGATCTGGGCTTGAATTCGGACTGTAACCCTCACCACTTGCAATCTTGCTCAAGAAGCAAGCTGGCAGGTACTTAACATGCCTACCCAAAGAAGGGGGAGCCACAGCAATCCTACTGTCATTCTGATGTGGCTACCTTGTGTGATGCAGCGCTGATGACCAGATGCACACACCTGGAGGAGGGCCTGGTGGCAGACCTAGAGAGCAAGAGTTAGTGGACAGGAAACTAGTGGTCTAGTAAAGACTGTGGGGGTGGGGGGGTTGCACATGGCTTCATGCAAGGTGGCTGCATCTGTCGTCCTCCGTCTGACGGAAATCTGGCTTGTCCCCCAGCTTACAACAAGCGTGATCCATCAAGTCATGGGCTTCTCCAAGAGATGCCATGCTCCCTGTTAGCAGAAGTGCTTGAGCAGAAACTGGACCGCAGAGTCGCGTGCCCATGCACCCGTAGGTCTTTGACTTCGGGCATCTGTCACATCCCTGCGCCAGGATCCCGTGATCCCAAGACCTCGTGTTTCTCGAGCCTTCCAGGGTCTTACTTATCGGCAGAGTCGTGATGGCATGCCCAGCTCCCACAGTGGAGTCCCGTCCTCGCCCACTTGCACCACTAAGAATAGCTCAAAGGAGTCAGTGAAGCAGAGAAGGTCACGGACACAAGCACGAGTGTGTGTGCGGTCCCCTCCCCGGTGAACGTGCCGCGCCCCGCGGGAAGCGAGGCGGTCCTCACCGCAGGGTCTTTCCTGCATGCACCCCAAAACAGGATGGGGGCAGCACTCCGCTCCACTTCCCAGGTTCCAACGGCTCCCTACCTACCGGGCTACCATATGCTCAGAATCATTCCACTGCCAGATGCATGTCAAAGTTTTCCTTTTTAAAATGTAATTTTCCTCCGAATGGATTGGCATCCTACAATGCTGCTTCTTGGCTGCAGAAGCGGCTTTTCTGCCATTTGGGCCCAAAATAGAAACCACACGCAACCTTGACAGTCCTCATGACCAAGAAGAGAGAACGCACATCTATTTATAAGGCGTCTGAAGGTGAGTTCAGCTCTCGCACTGCTGCTTTGAAGACCAGCTACACAGAGTTGGCACCGTTAGCCTTACTGATGGGACACTGACATAAATGCAGACAAAATCCTAAAATCATAAATACCAAAATATTAGCTATGAAGGGTATGCTTTATTACCTGGCGCTTCAAAGAATTTTTTAAAATTCCAGGTATTCATAAATTGGAATTCTATTTAGAATTCTATTATTGGTCCTTCATTTCTTGCTGCTGATGTCACAGGCAGGGTGAGATCACAGCAGTCATGACATCATCTCCCAACCCCAGTGCACAGAGCTGGAGAGGTATGCTGTAGGGACACAAATAAACCCTTGGGAATCTTAGTCAACCAAATTATCCTCATGATTCTGACATTCAGAAAACACTTTTGGGCATGGAATTCATATTCAGGTTTCATATATCCAACCCATTTTCATTTGAAGAGTTTAGATAGTCAATATTTTTATTACCATTTTCAAACTCCAGCATTGGGGGTGGCAGTCTTAATGGACCCAACGGGCAACAGGTCATTGTCAACTCAGATCAGCGAATAGGCGTGTCCTCCTGTCCCAGAATTTGCGTGTTCCCCTCACTTCCTCCCTCCCACCCACACTTCTCAAAACTCTTCTCCTTTCAGCACCTGTCTCAGAGCAATGCATTCCAAGTGTTTCTTTGTTACCCAGCTTATTTGTTCCAGTGACTTATTTGTTCAAGTGGTATAAAAAACAAATAAACAAAAATTCAAAAACAAACAAAACCCAAGCCTGCTGCCTGTTCAATATGCAAGCAAAATACAATACTGTGTCCTATAAAATTCTCTACTCTGGAGCCCAGTGGAGCACATTTAAGGAAACTCATGCATAGAGCAACACTTTAGACCTTAAGATAACATCAGCTCTGTTCACACTTAAGCTATCTCTGCTGAGATTTTTGCTGGAGACTAATTTCAGGGCTTGTGGGGCAGGGTCTGGCTGCCAGCTGGTGTTGAAATGGAGTTTTCCCTCCAGAGTAATCAATTATTGTTTCCCAAGACGAGCTTCTGGAAAGGCGCCAGCACAGTGGGTTGAAGAATCTTGGAGCTGGAACTCTTTCCCAGATGTAGAGGTCAGCCTCTGTACGTGTGGCAATGATGAGCCAGAGAGAGGCAGGAAGGAGGAAGAAATAGCGACTATTGAAAGTAGGTCGTCTGTAAAGGAAACCTACAAAACATTGCAAATGATCTTCTACATACTATGCCTAAGTTACCAGCATCCACATATTTGCAGGAACCAGTGCAAGGAATGGCTCTTAGGTCTAATCTGTTCCAATTCCCTCATTAATAGGCAACAGCTTTGATGGAGAAACTTTTTTGGACAAGACGCTGAATCACTGCAGATAGTACATAAGTAACAACCCAAATTCTTCCATCAGAACTTTATCGGACTTGATGAACATTGTCAGGAAGTAGAACACAATAACATATAATAAAACAAGGTGATTGATGATCATTATACCCCCTGTTTGTGAGCATTTATTATGATCAAGTGCTTTGCTTACTCTTTAGGCACTCAACTTTCAGTATTTACTCTTTTCAAAAAAAAAAAAACCAAAAAAAACCTCAATTATTATTTAAAAAAAGTAGATATTATTATGTTCCCCACTTTATGACAAAAGTAAGATTCAGAGCTGTGCTGGACTGAGGTGAAGCAAGTGAGATACTTGCCTGATGTGTGAAATGAAAGGAGAGGGGGAACAACCTCTCCCCCAAAAAACAACTCAGTAATAAGACTTATAACAATTGAGCAATGGAACATATTGACAGTAAAGAAAGCATCAGAATTTTACAGAAAGGCAGGATCAGTATTGCTGTTCAACCCCTCACCTGGGGCACATCTGGTATAGTACAGGGCTGCTTCAGAGCGCTGGTGAAAGACTTTCTGAAATAAGAAGAAAAGTGCAGCCTATGAAGCACGTGTAACTTGCTAAGCCAACTCATATCCCAGCCTGAACTTCCCACCGCTGCTCTCCCTGTGGGAAGGCTGTGGGTCTCTCATGGCTGATGAGGGTCCTAGGCCGGAACTGCAAGGAGCAGCCTCTCTCCCCCAGATCTGCAAGTGGGTTAAGAGAGAGCAGATGTAGAGATTCAGGGAAAAGCAGCCTGCCAAGTCCCCGCCACTAGCAAGGACAATCCAGCTGGGCTTGGGGAAACTGATTGTGAAATCCTGGGATGAAAGGCCGTTGTGGGAGCAGGAGGAAGGCAGCTGAGGCTGCATATGGGAGTCAGGAATGGCACAGCCCTGCTTTTGGAAAAGGCTTTTATGAACTCCAAGAAAAATGGTGTGCAGATGAGCTCCAGGAAAGGGCCATGGATGGGAGAGACATTGGTCCTTGGCTCAAGAACACTGCAGGCTGGCAAACTATGAAGACATGACTGCAACTTTCAATGACCACACCACGCTCGCTTGTCTCCAGAGAAAGGGTGATGGCTTCAGTCGCTTACTTAACTCTCCCCACATCCCTGCCCCCACAAATATTTGACCCCTGGAATGGGACAGGGTAGTTTCCCTGAACACAGGGTGGGCCCTGGCTTCTAGACACAGGAAAGATTCCTTTCTGCTGAACTTCCAAAAGCTTGATAAGAGCCTGTTACCGGTCAAGCCTTCTCACCGACTTTCCCTTTCGTTGTCAAGAGCCCTCATCATTCAGAGTGCTCGATCCATTGGGCTAGTCTTCAGAGGGCAAGGTTCTTGCTCAGAATCCAATGACAGACCCAGCAAAGCTTGGCAGCTGGGGAGTAAGGGTTTCCAAAGGAGGAAATATAGAATTTCACTCACAAATGAATGGAATGCAAAAGCTGTGGGGATTCCTTCCCATGGAGCCCTCCCAGAGGCCCTCACCTCACTACCAATTGTGGTAACAGCCATGTGAATGCAAGAGATACTTCCCCAGGTACCCAGATAATTTAGAAAATACATTATTCTGATGGCAAGGGGTGTTCACCCAAGAGACCTGGTGGCATAAGCTCTGATTTCCTTCCTTTTTCACCAGTCCACTGACCTTTACAAAATATTCAGTGAGGAATATACCCCTTTATGTGTATCAGCAGCTTTTACAACCCTCGATGTTAGATGGAGCATTGGGGTCTTTCCCCCTTTTCTACCACCTCCCACACAAAGCTTAGGCATGGTGCCAGCTAACTTGTTGGACTATTGGCACCTCAGGATGGAAGTAAATCCCTAATCTTCTGATTTATTATTTCCTGTTCTTCAAGGGGAGGGAAAGTAGTGACACTTGAAGAATTTAGGCAGTCACTATAAAAAGTCATCTCTTGTCTCACCCCCAATTCAGGGGAATAATTTTATTTTTCCCCAAGTTACATAAGGCATGATAGAAAGCATTTCAGAACCTCTCTGCCTCAGGACTGATTTCTTGCAGTAAATCTCTAAAAAAAATCTTTCTTCACTTCTAAAATAAGTGTCCAGGCTTTAAAATAGGTCTTAGAGAGTGAGAAAATGGGAGTTCATTCACATGTCAACATTGCAGACGCTTCCTCTCTTTCCATCTCATCTCTGGTGCCAATGTTTCTCCATCCACATCACAGGTGAAGATGTGTTTGTGTATGTCAATAGAGCTAAAATCTGAGTAGCTTTACTAGAAAGCACAGTATTATATCAAACATAAAAATATCACAGAAACCAGGTTCAGTTTAATGAGAACTGGATGGCATTACAATGAGCCAAATAACTGAGATGATTACTAAACACACACTGGCCTAGCAAAGCAAGGCAGCTATACTGGCATTAATCCCTTGGGGTTTTATCCATATCTGTGTTGGTGTAGAAGTATATGTCACCACTAGATGACCAAGAGATTCCTATAGGAACCAAGACCAGTTGGCATATCTGTAAGTTAGCTCTGTGTGTTGATTGTGCCGTGGAAGGTGATGAAGCAGTAAGACTCAGGTGATTTTTGCCTTCAGAGTGAATGTTCAATAGCTCATGGCTTCTTTCAGATGTCCTGGGTAGAAAGCATGACCCATCAGTCTGCAGCAGTGGGGATGGCTAACACTGAGACTCAGTTTCTCCTCTCTGTCCTATTCTTCTCTACTTTGGCCCCCAAATTATTCTATCATCAGGTCTAGCTCTTATTCACTTACCTCTCATCAGCATTCAGCTCATCACTTGATTTAGTTTTTATCTCTGTATCTCATAACCCATAATCACAATTTCTAGCCAATGACGCTCAGTTTAATTCATTTTCTACCCCTTACCTCTTCTTTACATTGTCATCTTGACTGTTGAATTCCAGCCTGACCTCACATCTGCTTCTTGCTTCTGGGAATGCTAGGAAGATCTAGTAGTCTCTAATCCATGTCTGTCTCTAATTCAGTTGTCTCTAATCCATGACTGTGTAGTTTGTAGGAACCCCCATGTAATAACACACATCAGAATATATTAAAGTAGATCCCACTATACACAGCCACATTCCCAATGATCCTCAATCATTAATGGAACATATCTAGACAATGACTGACTGAGACCCATTTGCCTTTGTAATTCCAAAGGTTTTTGAATCATCCTCTTCTCACATCTTCTAACCATGGGGCTAACCAAACTTGAAAGTTGTTGAGATCCTGGGTTACCATTTGAACTTTGTCAAGTTCAAGTCCACCTTGACCCTCTTTCTTTCCTATTCTGACCTTGAAGTCAGTCATCTAGGTTATGTTGGTTACCTATAGCCTGGGCTCTAACCTGATGGATAGTATGGAATTCTAGGACATTTCTCTACACATCTGTACCTTTGCTGTTAATCAGGCCTGCTTTTTGGACTTTCCAGAATTTGTGTGTTAATTTGACCTTCTACTTCTGTGCTTGGATTTTACCAGTGACGTGCTTACCTTATAGCTTTTATTAAACAAATATAGCATAGCTTAGTTATGAATAAACATAACATCTACATACTTTATGGAAACTTGCAAATTTGATTTAAAAAAACTTCCCCTACCCCAACTTTTATGTCTAGCATACACAAATACAGAGAGAGAGAGAGAGAGAGATCACTAAGTTTTAAGACATTGAAGTACAAAAAAGAACAATACAAAACATAAATAGTTCTACCAGTTGAGAGAAATGAAGCAAAAGAGTAGCTGAACAAATCTTAGAATGAAATTGAATAGTATAAGCTACGTTGTCAATTATTGAACATTCTCTATCTGTATAAGAGAAGACAAATATATTTCTCAGGTATTTTCAGTTCACCAAAGCTGCCCCCATGAGGTGTGTGTGCATGTGTGTTTGTGTGTGACTGCCTACTGATGTTTGGCTAAGACTTCTCTAAAATTCACATTTCTATGAAGTAACGCAAAAGCTAAGTGTGGGGTATGTGTGTGTATGTGTGTGTGTGTGGGAGTGTGTAGAAAGTTAGAGATGTATATTACCCTGTAATTTATATAATTAGTAACTTAAGACTGAGCAGGGCTTCTCTCTGGCTGATATTCTTAAATACCATTAGGATTTCCATGTGCAGGGCTTATACATGGCCTAGAGATGTGTGAGGACTGAATAGCAGGAGTTAAAGGAATGGCAAGAGGAAGAAAATCCTTGGGTTGACACTTGAAATTGCAGCAGAACCTAGTGTATAGCAGGGTCAATAAGAAACCACAGGAGAAACAGGGTCAGGAAGCAATGAGCAGTGAGACTTAGAGAGCAAGCCCGGAGTCATGTGTACAAGTTCATGGGTCCTGGAATGAAGAATTTGAGCTTGAATCAAAAACAATAAGGAACCTAGAAAGTGTTTGGTGGAGCCTTGACCCAATGACCTCAGTTTTTAAGAGGATTAATTCTGTCACAAGAGCTAGATGCATTGGGATAAAGAAAACAAAGAAATTTAGCAACTGACAAATGGCGTCCATTCTAATACAGTCCTGTCCCTTCTTCATTCCAAACCTTTTGAAACAGCACGTGATGTGAATAACCTGTCATGGAAAATCCTCCCCACATGCATTTCTAGGAAAACTTTTTTTATTGTTTCTTCATCATTTGACCTCAAATCAATACTCCAAGTGGTTCTTTCCTTCTAATTCAAACAACTGAAACATGTACTCCAAAAAATTCTTACAAAAAAGATTTATCAAAGTGAAACAGTTCTTCTGATGCATTTCTGAAGAATCCATGTGTGGTAAGGAGTCCTATACTAACAGATTAAAACATGTTCAGATTTTCACCAACACTTTTTGAGAGAAGATGGATTTTTGCCAGGAGCGGCTAATGACTGAGATGGCTGAGCATTTGTTATTTGATGGAGAGGGTTCAACAGAGCTGCAGGGAAGCTCCCTTTTGGCTCAGGTTTTTTGCAAGGTCATAGGGTGGAGTTTCAGAGGACATGGAAAGAGACAGATTATGTGCCTATGGAGGTCAGTGTGAATACCAGTGAGTTCTCCAGGAAAAGAAGACCGAAGAGAGAAATCCGGGATGGGTGTGTGCTGCCTAATCTGTAAACCAGTGCCCAGAAGGGGCAGAAGTTGAAAGCATTTATTTCTAATTAGAGATGCAGTAGACTGTGTGATGTGAAATTTCATGATTCAATGTTCTTGGTGAAAAGGCTCGATAATAATTCAGAAAACAATCAAAAGCTTAGGCTAGAAATATTTGAATTTATATCAAAGAGCCCCTTCTCAAGCAAGACCAGCAAAGCTCTTTAGACAATTCACCACTTTGAAGACTAAGATTAATTATTAATTTCAAAACTGTTTCTTCAGAACCCCCTCTACCATTAGGGTTTAGGACAAGAAGCTAGGATGGGGCCTAATGTGCCAGATCACCATTCTTCAGACTTCCTGTCAAGAGTGATATTGGAAGAATATGTTTCTTCAGGATTCCAGAGTCTGGAAACAAATGTAGGTGGTGTTATGACTACAACACGAATTAGAGACCAACTCAGCTTAACCAGGGGCAAGCATTTGAGAACTGCGCATCGAAGATCTTAACTGCAACAATAAGCATGAACATGGGCTTACAATACCTGTTAGGGGAGAAATAGTATGAGCCCCCCAATTTCATGTGGACACACCTAGGCTAGAATTTTTAGACAAACTCTAATGTTCTGTCAGTTAAAAATTGGTTAACTTTTAAAGAGTAATGTAGGCCATTAATAATTTCATATGGCTTATGCATTGAATAATTTGGATATAGTACATTAAATAGAATGTTTTTTCAGCAATTAAAAAAAACTGAAAACATGAAAATCATTAGGACATAAGTAGAAAATGTTTATCCAGTGTCACCTAGCATTAACATCTTGTTGATTTTACATGTTTTCAAATGGACCAAAAAGCCTTCCATTGCATTGAGTTATCAGTAGATAGATTTAGAGAGATCCAGGTGGGATCTTTAGTCATTTCCCATCACAAAGGTTTGTCATGATAAACAAGAAAGTTGACAAGTGCAATAAGTTTAGTGCCAGATAGAGTAGCCGTCTTGTTATTTTCGTTATCTTATCATTAGAACTTATTCAGGGAAAGGGAACAAAAGTCTTTAAATTTTATTTTGCCTGATTGACTTTCCTGATGATATTCACCTTCAGTCCTAGGTTTTTCTTCTTTCATTCCTAAAATCCCACCATGGTTTGTATATACCCACCTTTGCCAAACCGGGAGCTATCTGTGTGGCAGGAAGTGGTTCATATGAACTAACTAGCCTATTAAATGACATGATGAATTTATTAGAAATAAGAGAGCTATGTTCTGAGAGTGCCTACATCTCCTTGGAGACCCACCTTTGATACCACAGCATATATTAAAAATATCTAAAGGTGTTTTCTGTGTTGCTGACTTATGTGAAGTCTGCTGTTCTTAAAAAGACCTTCAATTGCACATCCTTCAAAGCAAGAGGATGTTCGCCAAGCCCCTTCAATTTTTTTACAAGGGGGTTTTCCTCTGCAAGAAAAATCCTCAGTAGAAGGTCTGTCTGAATGCATTGAGAAATATTTTCCATTCACCCCAGGACCTTTCTAAAAGTCAGCTATTAAATTAAATTAAACAGGGGCTCTCCTGCCATCTTCAGAGACCAAGCCTTTCACTGAAGACAGCTGGCAACCCAGAGCGAGAGCCCACATCTATTAGTAGAAAGCTTCCATGCCTGGGACTGTCTCCAGAAAACTTGGAGTCCATTCAAGCTCTACAAAGCACAGCTCCAGAATGCCCCCCATCCTCCCCACCCTTCAGACACATGACTATTGGATTCTGGTCCCTAATGGGGGGAGGGGTCCACTGATAGAATCATCTCCAACCTGCTATTCACTCAACCCAATTTTATTGCCCACAACTGCATTTTACTGCCTTAAGATTTGATTTACATTGTATTTATTTCTCATTCAAGGAATCTGAATTCAGATGTGCAACTAAGCCAGGCAGCTAAGGTCACACTGATTGCCTGTGTGTGACTATCCAAAGTTTCCAGGTGAATGTCACTGTCTTGGAGGAAAGTCCCAAAAACAAGAGGTCAGGCCCCTTTTAAGATAAACTTCTTTACTGATAGACTGGGAAAGCCCTAAAGACAATAATGTGTGAGAAAAAAGCCCAAGTAGCAGAGGTTCTGAGTCAGAGAGTGATTCACATGCTTGACTTGGGCCCACAGGTAGAACATTTTAAGAAAACTTCAAGCAACATATTGTGTTATTATTCCCCTTCATGTATGTGCCCAAACATGACCTATGGAAACATCACATATAACATCATATATATATATATATATATATATATATATATATATGCACCTAAAAAGGTACTTGCAACAAATAAAAATTGTCTTTTAAAATAAGCATGAACTAGTTTAAAAGCAAAAAGAACTGTTCTAGAATAGAGAATACAGATTATTCTATTATTTTCCTATGAACTATAGGTCTGTTATAGGTTTGAAGGCAAAAGGTTCATAGTATAAAAAAGCAGCTTGTATATTACACTTGTTTAATTTGTCAAAGGCATAGTCTTCCAAAAAACAACCCCCAACTCCAGCATGACTGACAATGATTCCATGATCTGATGAGTCTTCTACCTAATTTGAAAGCCACAACCTCCTCTGAAAAGAAATTTGGAGCAGGGCAATTTGAAGCAGTCACACACAAAGATGCACTCAATTAAAAAAGGAAAGGAAATAGTAAAGACATAAAATCTATTGAGCATATGCTAGACATTGTGCTAGACTTCTAACTCACTGGCTCATTCAAACCTAGCAAGAAATCTGTGAGGCAGATATCAACATTCACAAATTACAGATGAGGAAAAATTGACCAAAAGAGTTCTCTACTTGTTCCAAGTTATACAACTAGCAAATTACAAATATGGGGCCTGAATCCCAAACACTGTGTTCTTTATTATATGTTCTTAATACAAAGTATTGAATTATCCCTTAATCAATCTACGCCAAGAATCATCCCACACACAAACACGCAAACTAAATTGCTAAACCCACAAACGAAGAACAAGTAATGAAATGTTTATGTAAGTCAAAAGAAATATTGAGGCAAGTAATCACTTATTTCATCACAGAATGCATTAAAACCTAAAATGATTGATGATGATGTAAAAGAAAGTGATCAGTGAACCTTGGGATCTTGACATTGTGTGATATGTGAGCTGAACTTGTTATGGAAAGTCCTGAAATTGTTTAACCTGTGTGAGTGAAGGGTAGGAGGTCAGGCTTTTCAGGTTGGTGACAATTTTTTCTACTTAAAAGAAAAAAATACTTCCACATATGCTGTATTCCTGTCCCCAACATAAGCTCAAGATTTATGGGGAGGGAAACCCTTCTACTGTGTGGATTTAACCTCAGTGAGAATGCATTCTGATTATAAGGTTTCAGAGCTTGAAATAGAATTTATATAGAATGGCTCATATTTTAGCACCAAGCACAATTACTGCATCATGAGAAGCTGATTGCAACCACAATTTTAGACTCGCTAGGCAAGAGCAAAAGTTTAAACAAGGATATCACTCAATAGATGATGCCATTTAAAAAGAAATGTTGACCAGAGTGTGGACACAAAGGAACCTTCTTATTCACGTACTATTGTTAGGAATGTAAACTGGTGCTGCTGCTGTGGAAAAACAGGATTAAGGTTCCTCAAAAAATCAAAAAGAGACCATGTGATATAGTAATTCCTCTTCTAGAATAACACTAATTCAAAAACATACATGAAGCCTATGTTCACTGCAGCACTATTCCCAGTAAGTCTTGGGAACAATCTAAGTGCTCACCAACAGATGAATGGAGAAGATAAGGTGTATAATTACACAATGGGATACTATCCAAGACGAAACCTTGCCACCTGCAACAATGTGATGGACTTTATACAAAACTGGAGCAACAGCTCTCCTGCCCCCCTGTGACCATGCAAATGCACCTCTTTCTCTTTCTCCTTTACCTATAAACCTTAAAGTAATAAACCCACATTTAATAAAAATTAAAAAACACTCTTTTGAAATACACTTTAAAAATGGTGGATCTTAATGGTATTAAGCTAAGTGAAATAAGTCAAAAAGTGAAAGAAAAATGCCATATGTTCTCACTCAGCTGTGAAATATAAAGAAAGCAAATGAACACAACAGAGCAAAAACAAACTGCTAGACTCTGACACAGGATGGTGGTTATCAGAGATGGGAGGAGACAGGAGCTGGGAGGGGTGAGTGGAGGGGTCAGTTTGCATAGTGCTGGATGGTTGCTGAACCTCTCA
>PVHY01012132.1:0-45566 GCA_004024945.1 Uropsilus gracilis
GAGGGAGGGGAGAAAGAGAGAAGCAAGCAAGCAAACACCCTGGATGTTGTGAGAAAGAATAATGGGGGACTGAATAGACACTTCAGTTGAGTCCTGAGGCATGGGAAGGAGCCAGCAAGAGGAAAGGCAGGGGACAGACAGCACTGTAAGCAGAGGGGTGTGCAGTGGCTGTGAGGTGGAAAAGTCACTTTCTCAAAGAGAACAGAAGCTGGAGTAGCTGCCAGTGACTCGGTGAGGGGAATGAGCAGGGAGTGAGTTTAGAGTAATGGCCATAGCCTGATGACAGAGTGTGGTAGTCATTGACAGGGTTTTGGCCACCAGCACCCACACAGCCTGATGGCTTCCTGCGTCTCTGTGTGAGCAGTCACCTGCCCACAGTGCTGAGCTTGGTTAGACCCAGAAAATCAGACAGAAGCATTAATCCCAGGGGGTGAGCCTTTGTCAGTGGGGATCAGAATTTAGAGGAAAATCCCCCATGTTTGGTGGCAGCCAGGATGAGGTGTAGAAAGAAGATACTAGAGCATGAAATTGGAGGCACTCACTCTCAGGGTTGTGCTGTGGAGAGTCAGCAGTGATAGTGAGGGCCTTCTTAAATGTTTTTATAGCAACTTTATTGAGGTATAATTCACATACCATGAAGTTCACCTTCCGAAAGTGTGTAAATCAGTAGTTTTTTGTATATTCACAGAAACTGTGCAACCACACCGGGGGTCACTTCCTATCTCACGTCACTCCCCCACCCCAGCCCTGGAAACCATTCATCTGCGTTCTAGCTCTATGGATTTGCCTGTTCCAGACATTTCACAGAACTGGACTCATACTCCATGTGACCTTGAGTGTCTGGCTGCCTTCACCTAGCAAAATGTTCATAAGGCTCATCTGTGTTTTGGCATCTATCCGTCCTTTATTCTTTTTTGTGACTGAATAGTATTTCATTGCCTGGATAAAACACATTTTGCTTATCCATTCATCAGTTCATGGACATGTGGGCTGTTTCCACATTTTGCCTATTATGAAGTGCTTCTATGAACATCCACATGTATTCTTGAGTGATTGTACATTTTCATTTCTCTGGGATATGTATTTCCTAGATGTTGCTGGGTCATGTGGTAACTCTGTTTAGCCTTTCCAAGGAACCGTCAGATCGTTTGCTACCGCAGGAGCATCATTAACATTCCCACCCACCCCACAACATATGAGGGCTCCAACCCCCCCCCATTATTGTCTTTTGGATGGAAAAGGCACAGGTGTGCAGTGGTGCCTCCTTGCAGTTTCTCCCTATCTTTGGATCCTGGGCACCATGCTTGCCTCACCCAAGTCCTGGCTCTGAAGTCCTCACCCTTCCCTTAGAGCCACCTGGCTCAGACTGGAGGGACCCAGGAGAGGTGAAACCAGCTGCCACAGCAGGAACAGCCTTGTCATCATACCCTTTGTTTACTCTTCCCTGCCTCACTTATACTTCTCAAGATCCTCTCTCACATAACCCCCTCACACCCTAGTCCTTGTCTCAGGATCCTTTTGGGGGATGGGGAAGCCCAAGCTAAGTCATACTAAGAGGGTCACTATGAGGAATAAGAAACTGTTCAGAGTAACACAGGAGGGGAGGGCTTGAGAAGCACTAAGCAAAGTAGTGAGAGGTCAGATCTCTCCTTTAAAAGAGCCACAGCTGGCATCCCTGGTGGGAATAGATGACAGGTGCAAGGAGACCATGGCAGCACTGTTACAGTCCTCCAGGCTGGACTGAACAGCACCACAAAGTGCCAAGGAACCAGCACAGAACCTGGAAAGAACAAGCGCTCAGTGGCTGCCTGTGGGAGGGACAGGAAAACCTTTTGATCACAGTGGTGTCTGGGGTAGGAGTTGATGGCGTGGTGGGATTAAAGAACTGGAGGTCTGTGTATGGCAACTAGGTGAAGGGCAAAGTATGCACCAACGCCAAGAGGCAGGATTCTAAAAGAACAGAAAGGAAGTCAGTTTACCCACAGCCCAGATGTCAGGAAGGAACAAGGAGAGATAACCAGAATGGCCAGGAGAGGGTGTCCCTGCTTCTTGGAAGTCTTTTGGGAGCTAAATGTGCCAGACAGACCTTAGACGATGGAAAATGAGGCTGAGGCAGATGAGGGGGATCTCAGACCAACTGAAGAGTGTGGGCTTAATCTCTAGTACTCAAAGCAGGGAAAGATCAGAGACAAGGGTAAGGTGAGGTGGAGTGGGCAGAGAGGAGGCTGGTACAGAAGCTGAGCTGTGGCCCTGAGGGTGAAGTGGGTAGAGAGAGGGAGAAGACTCCACTTGGGAATACCTTGATGGGGAACTGGGGATGGTCATATGGGAGTTACTGTGAGTTGGCCCCCTAGATTATCAAATCAGTTATCAAACTGGACTACTGGGATATTTTTTTAATTTATCGCTAACTTATTTAACTCTTTGTTATTCAGATTAATGACTACTATGTACCTACCAGAATGGTTAAAATATAAAAATGGATGATTTGTAAATGTTAGAATAGCAGGGGGTGATGGGAACTTGCCAGCTGCAGGTGGGAGTATCAAATGAGTCAACCCTTGACCCAATTTTGGTGCAAATGTTTCTAGCAAAATCAAACATGCAGTAACCACATGATCCACCCATTTTAAGCCCAAGTATTTCCAGGAAAAAGGAAATCAAATGTCCACAAAATGATTTGTACCAAAATGTTCATAATAGTCCCAAACTGGAAAGAACCTAAGTGCCCACTAACAGTAGGCTACACAAACTGTGGTGTATCTATGTAACAAAATACCTCTCAAGAATGAAAAGGAATAAGTTGTTGCCAGGATCAGTAGCATGGGTGACTCTTAAAAAATCATTGTAATGAAAAATGTCAGACACAAAAGATTACATGTGATATTATTTCATCCATTAAAATTCTAAAACAGGTAAAACTAATCTAAGTTGATACAACTCAGACTAGGCTTAACTTCTCTAGGGAGTAGGTAGAATGGGAAGAAACACAGGAAAGCTTTCTGCAAATCTGAAAACTTCCCATATCGGAGTGGTGATTATTCAAATACCCGTAATTAAAATATTCTCGTTTATATCTTAGTAGTTAATAATCATGAAAACAAAACAATTTTACCTGACTTTATTTTTGATTAAACTTTTTATTTTGAAACAACATGCGAGTATAAGAAATAATACAGAGAGACCTCACATATGCTTGACCCAGGTTTCCTAAATGATAGCATCTTGCAGAACCACAGTACGTTATCACAACCAGAAATATTGACAAGGATACAATCAATTGATCTTCTTCAGATTTCCCCAGTTGTGCTTTACTCAGTGTGTATGTGTATAATTTCATCACATGTGTAACTTCATGTATATACACCAGTCAGATACATCAACACACAGATCCATCGTTAACAAGGATCTCTTGCTTGTCCCTTTAAAAACATCCACTCTCACTTCTCCATACCTTCCCTACTTCCCAAACTTAACTCCTGGCAACTACTCATTGCTTCTCAATGTCTATAACTTTACCATTTCAAATTATTTTATTCAAATAAAGCCAGGGGCACGGTGGCTCGTGCCTGTAAGCTTCAACCTATGAAGCCGCCGTGGCCAGGGATCGCGGTTGGAGTCCTGCCTGGGGCCCGTAGCGAGACCTAGTTCCAAAAAAATAGCTGGGCGTGGTGGCGTGCGCCTGTAATCCCAGCTACCTGAGAAGCTGAGGCTGGGGATTGCTTGAGTCTGTGGTACCCCAAGCAATGAGAGCCTGCGGTTCCACAGGCAAAAACAGTGACTCAAAAAAAACCTAGCAAAAACCTAGACTCAAAAATAAAAAAACAAACAAACAAAAAACATCAAATAAAATCATATCATTTGTCACTTTGGGTGGGGGTGGTCTCTTTTTCACCCAGCATAATTCTTTGGGATTCACTTAAGTTGCCGGGTTGTCCATAGTTAATTGCTTTTTATTGCTGAGTAGTATTTCATGGTATGTATGTATCATAATTTATTTAATATTAATCTGCTAAAGGATATCTGGATTGTTTCTAGTTTGGGGCTGTTACTAATAAAGCTGTTAGGCATAAGTTTCTGTGTGAACATAGTTTCCAATTCCCTGTAATAAAAGCCCACGAGTGCAATTGTTGATTCATATGGTAATGACAAGTTTAATGTTCATTTTCTTAATATCAAAATACATTTATCAGAGTGGTTATACCATTTTCTATTCCCACCTGCAATGGATGAGTGATCCAGTTTCTCCATATTCTCACGAGCATTCGATGCTATCACTATTCTTTATTTTAAGCACTTGGGTAGGTACATAGTGATATCTCATTGTGATTTTAATTTGCGTTTCCCTAGTGGCTAATGATGTTGAACATCTTCCCATGTGCTTATTTGCCATCTGTGTATCCTCCTCAGTGAAACTTCTGCTAATGTCTTTTGTCCATTTTTTAATTGATTTTTTTTAACTTTTGAGTTTTGAGAGAGTTCTTTTTTCTTAATGAGATAAAACTGACATATAATGCTACATTGCTCTCAGGTGTAAAACATAATGATTTGATATTTGTATACATTGCAAAATGATCACCACAACAAGTCTAGTTAACATCTGTCACTGTATATAGCTACAAAATTTTTTTTTCTGGTGTTGAGAACTTTCAGCATCTATTCTCTTAGCAAATTTCAAATATTCAATACGGTATTATTAACTATAGTTACCATGCTATAACAGTTATTTTATAAATGGAAGTTTATACCTTTTAACCCCTTTCACACATTTTTTTCCCACCACCTACTTCTGGCACTCACAGATACAAAACAGAATATATGAGTTTATTTTAAACGGTTGTACCAACTTGTATAAGGGCTTCCTTTTCTCCACATCCTTGCCAATACTTGCTACTATATCTTGTGTTATGGGCAAAAACATGAATAAACAATATCAGCAATGAAACGAGAAATTACCAAAGATGGCATAGAAATAAAAAGGATCAAAACAGATTATTATGAACAACTATACAATAAATTAAATTAAATTAAAATTTAATAATAAATTATTAAAATTTAATAATAATTTTAATAATAAATTTAATTTAATAATAAATTAATAAATTTAATAATCCTGGAAAAAGGAAAAATTTAAATTTAATAATCCTGGAGAAAAGGAAAAATTTAATAATCCTGGAGGATAAATTTAATAATCCTGGAGAAAAGGAAAAATTTCTACAACAGTATAGTCTACCAAGACTAAAACAGAAAGAGTTAAATAAACTAGTCACAATCATGGAAATCGAAACAGTAAAATAAAAAGTCTCCCTAAAAACAAAAGTCCAGGCTGGGCATGGTGGCGCATGCCTGTAGGTGACAGCTAAGGAAGCCACGGCCGGGTCCAAGGATCGTGGTTCAAGTCCCGCTGGGGGCACGTAGTGAGACCTAGTCCCCAAAAAATAGCTGGGAGTGGTAGCATGAGCCTGTAATCCCAGCTACCTGGGAAGCTAAGGCTGGGAGTCGCTTGAGTCTGTGGTACCCCGGGCAACGTGAGCCTGCGGTTCCATGGGCAAAATAGTGAGACCCAGTCATTTACAGCTATCTTGCTGAAATATAAAAAGAAATATAAAAAGAGGGAATGTTTTCTAGTGCTTTATGAGGACAACACTACCTTAATACCAAAACCAAATAGAAACAGCACAAGAAAACTACAAATCAATATTCCTGATAAATATTGATGAAAGACCTTCAACAAAATTCTAGCAAATCAAATTCAATAATACATTACAAGGATCATGTGTTGTGATCAAATGGGATTTACCTCAGGAATACAAGAATGGTTTAATATATGTAAATCACTCATAAATCACTCATGTAATACATTATATGAAAAATAAAGGTAAAGATCATATGAAAGTATAAATAGATACAGAGAAGGCATTTAATAAGTTTAGCAATCATTTATGATTTAAAACTCTGAACAAGACAGGAATAGAAAGAACTTGCCCAGCTGTTTATGTTTTCCTTCACTTTTTTGCCAGCTGTAGATGTGTCCTGAAAGGAATTTCTGAAATGTAAGTCTTGGGATAAAAGGAAAACAAACAGACAAGAAAAATTGAAAACTAACTTTCAGCTGCATTGAAGCACAGAGCATGAGAGGGGGAGGGGAAGAACTCAGGGATGAAAGGGACACAAGATTAAGATGATGGTTCACCAGTGATAAGGTGGTGGGAGAACCCCAGGGTAAATAACAACATTTAAAAAAAAAGAATTGTACCCACAAAATATAAAATAATAATAATAATAATAAATTAGAAAGAACTTGCCTCAATATAAAAAAGGCCATGTCTTATAGACCTGCAGCCAATAAAATAACTTAAATGGTGAAAAATAAAAAGCTTTCCTTTTATAATCAGGAACAACAAAAGAACACCTACTGTCACTTCTGTTTAATTTAGAATTAAAGGTTCTGGCTGGAGCAATCAGACAACAAGAAATAAAAGGAAACTGAGTTGGAAAAGAAATGAGACCATCATTATTTGCAGAGGATATGATATTCTACATAGGAAACACTAAAGATTCCACCAAAAAGCTATTAGAAACAATAAAATAGGGGGAGCCTTGCCCTCAGCGGCCATAGGGACCATCACACCCAGGGTTGCGCTCACCTCAGCCAGGGAGGGCTGATTCCTTTGTGTCTGGGATTTCGGCCCCTCCCACCCGCTCTTGGGTGAGTGAGTCGGGGCCTGGGGTGGAGGACCCGGCACTCCCCTGAGCACTGGAGGCGGGGTAACCCTGCCTGGTGCGGTGGGCAGGGGCGCAGTGGCACAACATTACCTTCCTCTCTGGACTAATCTCACTCCAATCAGTCCTCATCAGGAACAAGAGCTGGTAAATAATGCAACAGAAGAAATAGATGGAACAATTTGAGTAAGAGCCCTGGCGACACATAGCCCCTGGGTAGAACCCAGAAAGACCTTGGAGCTGGCTAAGGAACACAGGACTGTGAGACCAACCATGGAGACAGCAACTGGTATTGTTCCAACACTAAAGTCCTTGGTGAGGCCAAGGAGCCCGAATTGTGGCCTCAAGAGGCCTCCAGCGAAAGTGTGGCACACCCTCCTCTGGACAGAGGGAGGACGACTACAGAAATAAGGCAGCGGCCTGACAGGCAAGCAGCTGCCCAGGAACAAGGAGAACAACCAGACCAACCTTCAGTCGACATATCTCCCTTCCAGGGAATTTTCCAAACGACAGTATGGAAGAGACATGCAGAACGGAGGGACTGGTACGATGGGATTCCAAACAAGCTTGGATGGGCTGCGATGCAAACAAAGACTGGAAATATGAGAAGCACGGTCTACCGAGCCCCTGGAACACTGACCCTCATCCAGGATAAGAACAATGCTCCAGAGGCAAAGAAAAAAAGAAGGCTTAAGGGCTAAATGGACCAACAACAGTAAAGAGAAAGGAGAAGGAGTGACCAGAGGTGGGGTTGGGAAGGACATTCCCAAGGGGATCAACAACCATGCCGGGAGGAACAAAGGTGTACCGTGATGCTAAAAGTGAATGATTATTTTTAAAAACAATTTTTTTAAAGAAACAATAAAATAGTACAGGCCTCAGGTTTGGGTGGGAGGGGCCACACCTCTTCCAGGTCGCCAAGTCTGGAAGGGAGGACCCTGACAGATAGCGTCCTCTCATCTGAGGGCACAGAGGCATGCAAACCAGCTGCATACCGCGGCAGGTAGCTGGGTTGGCCCAGAGGCCTCCGTGCAGCCCAGGGCTCCCACCCTTCCACCCCTAGCCAGCAGGGAGCAAGGGCAAAGAAGACCCCAGGGTAAGCTCCCCCCATGTCTGGAAAACCCAGGAGGGGGGATGGGTAGGGTTGTAGCCCCATCCACCAGCTGATGGTTGTTGCACAGCAGCCATCTGCAGCCCAGATCAGCAAGGCATTTGCCCCCAGGCCCAGCCCAAGGGCGTATTGGGATGGCACATGCATGGACATCTGGGCCCCGCCCCACGCAGGGAGGTGCGTGGGCGGGCAAGGGGGGGTGCCCCCTCCATTTCATCACTCTCCAGCTAATCTTCAGAAGGAATAAGAACATATACAACACAAACCCCATCGTAAAACAGGTGAGGGACCAGGTGAAAATCCAGCCCACAAGCCTGAGTTGGACACAGCAGATAGACAATTAAAAGAACCAGTCCAGGCGAGACAGGAGAAACATGTATAGAAACACGGTATCATGAAGCGCACCTATGCGCTCGCTAGGTCTGGAAGACCCAAGACCTCATTTCAGAGATGCCTTCTGGGAAAGCAAAGCGCCCCTCCCCACTTTACAGAAGGAAAGAAGACCAAAGACTGGGAGCATCGGCCCCACAGCATAGCTGCAAACTGAGGCAGAGGAGATCATCTACAATAGCCATTCACAGACGCCTGTATCCACAGAGAAACTTCTTCACTGACACTGGCTGGGGGTGAGACCCCTAAACCTGTGACCAGAACCACAAGGTAAAGCAGCAAAACAACAGAGATGGGGTTGGAGAAGACAGCCTCCAATGAGAAAGCATGGGAAACCACAAATAAAAATAGACTGGCCACGCAACACAAACTTAAGACTGAAAACCTACCAGCAAAGCTCACCTGGTTCCAAGAACATAGTCCTTCACCCAGTGAAAGAACACTGACACAGAAAAGAAAGAGACTAATGGACTTAACACAGACTAGCAAACAACAAAGAGTGGGGTGTGAGAGAATGGAGAGGGCACCTGAGGGAGAGAGGTGGGGGAGATACCCCAAAAATCATTTACTGAGTTTGTGATTTAAAGAATTAAAAATTTAAATAATTTTTAAAAATAAATAAAATAAAATTGTACGGCAAAGTGATGTTACAAAATTAACATACAAAAAACTGCTGCATCTTTATATACAAGCAATGACCAAGAAGAATAAGAAATTTAAAAAAGGCCAGGCACGGTGGCTCTTGCTTGTAAGCTTCAGCCTATAAAGCAGCCAGGGCTAGGGATCGCCGTTCGAGTCCTGCCTAGGGCCCGTAGCAAGACCTAGTTCCAAAAAAAATAGCTGGGCGTGGTGGTGCGCGCCTGTAATCCCAGCTACCTGGGAAGCTGAGGCCGGGGATTGCTTGAGTCTGTGGTACCCCGGGCAACGAGAGCCTGCAGTTCCATGGGCAAAAATAGCAAGACCTAGTCTCAAAAAAAAAAAAAAAAAAAAAAAAAAAAAAAAAAAAAAAAAAAAAAAAAAAAAAAAAAAAAAAAAAAAAAAAAAAAAAAAAAAAAGAAATAAAAAAAAACAATTCCATTCACAATCACTGTAAAATGAATTAAATATCTAGGAATTAATCTAAGGAGGTAAAAGACTTACTCAATGAAAACTACAAGATGTTATTAAAGGAGTTAGATAATGGCATAGGAGCTAGAAAAACAGTTCATGCCCATGGATAGAAAGAATCAATATAATTAAAATGCTTATTCTACAGAAAATGACATGTAAATTTAATGCAATTCTTGTCACAATACCAACAATATTCTTTAATTGAACAGAAAATATTAAAATTTATATGAAACCATAAAAGATCGCCAATAGCAAAAGCAATCCTAAGAAAAAAGAAGAGGAATGGAAATATTGTGTTCCTTGACTTTACATTTTAAGCCATCGTAATTAAAACAAGCTGGTATAGGAATAAAAAGATACACAGATCAATGGACTAGAACTGAAAGACCAGAAATAAATACACATATCCATCAATATTTAATTCATGATAAAGAAATTAGGACTATACAATGGGGAAAGGAGTCTTCCTTCAATAAATGGTACTGGGAAAACTGGAGGACCACACAAAATCAAATGAAGTTGGATCATTCACTTGCTCCATATACAAAATAAATTCCAAATGGATTAAATACTTGCACATAAGATCTGCAATAATAAAATACACAGGAGAAAACAGGCTGATACCTTTTATGACATCAATGGTAAAGATGTTTTTAGGGACTTAACTCCGATGGCAAAGAAAATAAAACAAAAATAAACAATTGGGACTACCTCTAATTAAAAATATTTTACCAGCAAAAGAAAACATAAAAAGATTAAAAGAACCCACTGAAATGGAGATATTAAACAACTGAGAAGGGGTTAATACCCAAAATATATTAAAAATTTTAAACATTGTAACAATTTTAAAAACAAAACTACCCAGTTAGTAAATAGGCAGCATATCTACACAGGTAATCCACTAAAGGGGATATTTAGGTCAAAAGTTACATGGGAAAATGTTCATAATTGCTTTTAATATTGGAGATACAGGTCAAAACAATGAGATACCATCTCGCACCCCAGAGAATGATACATATTAAATGATCCCTCCCCCCAAAAAAGGCTGGAGAGGCATGGAGAAAGAGAAGCCCTATCACACTCTTGGTGGGAATGCAAGCAGGTGCACCTGTTTTGGAAAACCAGCTGAATTTACCTTAAAAAAACTGAAAATGCGCCAGGCACGGCGGTTCGTGCCTGTAAGCTTCAGTCTATGAAGCCTCTGGGGGTAGGGGTCGCGGTTCGAGTCCCGCTCGGGGCAACACAGTGAGACATAGTCCCAAAAAAATAGCTGGGCGTGGTAAGCGTGCGCCTATAATCTCAGCTACCTGGGAAGTTGAGGCTGGGTATCGCTTGAGTCCGTGGTACCTCGGGCAACGTGAGCCCGCGGTTCCATGGGCAAAAATAGCGAGACCTGGTCTCAAAAAAAAAAAAAAAAACAAATAAACAAACAAAAAATCTGAAAATGGAAACTGTATGATCTAGCAACCTAACTCTAGGGTATATATCCAAAGAACATGAATGAAAACACCAACTCAAAAAATTATATGCTCTACAGCATTTATTGCAGTATTATTTAAAACAACTAGGACATGGAAACAACTGCAGTGCTTACTGACAGAGGGCTGAATTAGGAACACATGAGATAACCTAACAATGGAATACTATTCTGTCACACAGATGAAATGTTGCCATTTATAGCAAAATGAAAGGTGTTTGAGGGAATTATATGAGGTAAAGAAAAGCAGAATGATGAAGACAAATATTGGATATTTACACAGTGGATGATTTGACAAAGCAAAATACTAATAAAAAATAGCAGACACTAAAAACCAGAAGTAAATTTTCTAAGGTTAAGAAGGAGAGGGTGGAAGAAAGGATTGAGAGGTATAAGGGATGATGGCAGAAAAAAAGAGAAAGTTTTGGTTCTGTAATAAAGGGTTGTTAGCTTTTTGCCTTTGGGAATGATCAGTCCTATAGGTCTTCATCTAGCTTTGATAATTAAGATAAACTGAACTGAACAAAAAAAGAAATAAAAGGTAGTGAAAATTTAAAGAGGCCAACAACTAAAATATTCTGCAGAAGTCATGTACTTTTTCAGTATCTAAAATAAATAGTTCTGTTAATGGATATTAATGAAATTCCAGTTTGTAGATTTAATCAGGTTGGAAATTAGCGTGCATACTTTGAGAAATAACCTTTTCTATTACTTAAATATTTTAAGAAAAGAGTCTGAGATATAAAACACATACAAAATTGTTTATATCTTTTTGTCAAGTGGGTATGTTGAGTATTACATACTTCTAGATTTAAAATTTACAGGCAAGTAAAGTGTGGTTATTTATTTCTCATTAAGTGGTAAGTAGAGCTGGGCATGGTGGCAGGAGCTGGGAGGCTGAGGTCAGGAATCGCTTGAGTCCATGGGTTCAGGACTACCCCGGGCAACATAGGGAGACCTAGTCTCTAAAATAGTAATAAAATAAATGGTAAAAAGAGAAAAACTGATGAGGTCAAATTTTCCTTTCATGGATAATGCTTTAGAGTCAGGTCTGAGAACTCTGCCTAGTTTGAAGTGTGAGGATGGTCTCCTCGGTTTTTTTGGGTTTTTTTGTTAAGTTTTATAGTTTTACATTTTACAGTCAAATCTATGATTTGTTTTGAGTTGTCTTTTGTATAATACATGAGATTTAGGTTGATTTTTTTTTTTTAATACATGGGAGTCCCATGGTTCCTGTACTTTGTGTTGAAAAAACCATCTTTTCTCCGTTGAATGCTTTTTTATCTTTGTTAAAAATAAGCTGGACATATTTGTGAAGGTCTACTTTTGGGTTCTGTAGTTTCTTCCATTGATCTATGTATCTACTTTGTGCCAGTATCACACAGCCTAAATTTCTATAGTTGTACAGTAAGCTTTAGTATTATGTAGAGTAATTCTTCCCATTTTATCCTGATTCATGATTATTTTACTCTTCCCAGGCTTGTACCTTCTATAGAATAAAGTTTAGAACAAACTTATCCATGTCTACAAAAAATGTCTAGGATTTTGACAGGAATTGCACTCAATCAATGGATTTGAGAAGAACTAACAACTTCACTATGTCAAGTTTTTAAATCCATTGTCTCTCTCCATTTTAGGTCTTCTTTGATTTCTCTCATCAATATTTTGTGATTTTTAGCATACAGATCCCTTACTTACTTTGCCAAGTTTGTACCCTCATAGTTCAATTTTGCTGGAGAATAGAGCAGGTGGTATTATTTTTATTTTTGGTTTTCACAGTTTGTATATGATACAGAGAAACAAATTACTTGATTTTAATTTTTTTTAATGTGAGGTTTAATTTCTACTTAAGATATAGAAAGTTAGAAGAGAATGTTGCTCTCATCCTATCAATGAGAAAAAGACAAGTCATCTATAAAATCAGAACTTTTCTTGACCCCATCAGAGAACTGAGGCCACAAAGCAACCAAGTGAATTCTAAAGGGCAAAAGCCCTATAGCAAAAGAGGCAGAACTCACTAATGGCAGAACCCAGGAAAAAGAGGCACTGCTATAAATGTTAGTAAAAAGAATAACAGCTAAAATTTTCACTCTTAAAGGCTAAGTGTGGGCTCTGGTGACATTTAAAAACCTAGGAACCTCCAGATACAAAAGGGGTTTACATATCCTTGCAGGCTCTTTTCCACATGCCTCCATGAGAAAAGTGAGAGTAGGACAGATCTGTGGGTTTTTGTCAGTGGCACTGGAGCGTAAAACTCCACTCACTTAAACAAGTCAAAAGAGTAAGAAGCTGGAGAAGAGGTAAGAAACCCTCCTTGTCCTAAGACTCTGACAAAGATCCAGTTCTGAGGAAGGTTTAGAAGCAAAGGTCATTTGCCCCAGGAGAGGAGTAACCAATCTGCTATTGAGAAGAGGTATTTACTACCCTAGAAAGAGAGACAAGAATCTCTTCCACTCCCTATCCTCAACGCAATTCTTGTGCAAAACGAAAAGCAACAGCTGGGGGTGGGGGTGGGTGGGGGTGGAATGGGAAACCCTGCTCAGGCTCACTGATGAAAAACAGAGATGACCAACCACTGCCCAATAACCCACCCATGAGAATTGAGCTGCTCTGAGGGGAGAGACAGGAATGCCAGCAAAGGCATTTTTCCAAAGTTCAACCAGTTGTAGGGAAGTTGTATTACTTGCCTACAATGGAGGCTTGACCAGAAGCAGTGTGTGTATACAAGCCTCACACAAGCATAGAAGTGTGCAACCAAGCCTTCACACTAGTATAGCAGTCAACTTCTAGGCGAGAGGAAAAGCATTGGATAACAAATCCTCTTTACGGTGCAAGTGTGCAGGATCTGCTGAAAGCTGAGAAAAATTCTCTGGCAGGCCAGCCTTACACTAAGTACGAGGAAGTAACCCCCACAACTGGAGGAAATTAAAGTCTGTGGAATGCTGAGGGTAACTATAGCAACAACAAAACCCTAACCTAGCCCAACTACTTACTGCACTGACTCAACACACACAATAGAAGTGTTCCCACCAAACTTAAATACCATTTGCTTCAGTTTCTCTTCTTTTACTACAACATATAGCATTTAATTAAACATTATGAGACACACAAGAAGAAAAAAAAATTCAATCCTTTTCAGAAGATAAATGAAAAGACGGTGTTGTACCAGTTGAGATGGAAAAGACTGTAGTTGTAAAGCAGATTTGCGGCAAGGAAAAGGACCAGGATTTCTGTTTTGGACAAAGTGGATTGGAAATGCCAGTTAGATATGGAAGTGAAGATATCCTGGAGGCTGTTGAACACATGGACCTGTAGGTCAGAAGAGTGTTGTTTGATCCTAATATGATACTAAGAATTCCGTGTCAAACTGATGCTATGACTTTTATACAATAAACTGTTGTTTCTGGAAACCATCTGAGGTAATCTTCAGAATCTGACCTTCCTTTGAGTGTATCAAGTTATTGGTCAATGTCTGCAAAGTGATGGGAGAAGTGTTCTTATCCACTTACAGCTGCTTTCCAGCCTGGGAAAATACTCATGATGATCTTTTAATTCAGTTTTTAAGTATCTCTTCATTGTGTACGAAATACTTTCCGTGAGTTCTTTAGCCAAACTTATAGCCAGATTACTGAGACCACAAAACATTTTTGGCATTTGTCTTAAGGTTCACAGACTGCGACTGCGTGGGAATGGCAATTTCCTCTAAGGGCACAGAGGGACCCCGGAGGTTGTAAGGACAGCTGCTGCTTCCTATGCACTGTTCCAAGCGCTGTCAGAGGTAGTATCTGTATGACATGAAATATCACAGCCACACTAGGAGATAAGTACTATGTATACCCAGATTACAGGGAACCTGAGGTTCCCAGAGCTAGTGTGATTTGCCCAAATTTACACAGTTCATGAGTGTTGGAGGCAAGACTGGAATGCTCTGATTGCCCTAGAGACGTCACTGAAGCTGCTGATCCCTGCTTTGCACTGGAAGCTGAATCACAGTCTAAGGGTTTGAAGGCTCCAGCTTCCTACTCTGAGTCCTGGTTGAGGCATGAACCTCAACTGAAAGACTGAAAGACTGGAGCCACTCTGGCCTCAGAAGCCATGCGCTTGCTGGTCTCTAGTCCCCATGGAGGGGCTCGGGAGCACATGGTGGTGTCTGCTAGGGGTGTGGAGGAGGACACAAAAGTTCAAAAACAGAGATCTGCTCTTGTTTCCCCTCATTTCCAGACTTTCTTGTACCACCCAGAATGCTCACCTGAGAAATCTATAGACCGGAAGTAAAAGTAGAGTTTGAGGACAGTGTTGTTGATCATTCATTTTCTTGCCTGCAAAATCAATTTCTCCCTGATAATCCTTGAGATCCTCTCCATCTTCTCCCTACTATCTTCAGCTTCATTAATAGGAGGTGACTAGACAGAGAAGTAGGACAAGGTGGTGATGGAATCAGAGTGGGACCCAGGGAAGACAGAAGAGGTGACATTCTTATAAGGCCCTTCAAGCTAGGTGTGCGGTGCCTCTGGTACTTAAGAGGGACACCCCACCTAATGGTGCTTGGAAAAGATTAGTCTCTGGGATGTAATGAAATCGAGCAGTTTGTATACTGGACAAGGTCACTCAACCAAGGTATTCTATTCCTTGTTTACCTCATTGTATGCACCAGAGGAAGAAGAAACTTTTTCTGATTCATGCTAAGATATTCAGTATTAGTCTGCTAATTAAAATAAATACCTTATATATTACATACAAAGCATAAAGGTTTTATTCAAATTGAAAACATATAAATGTATATTTACTCTCTAACCTTTTGATATAAGGTCAAGCCCTTTTCCCTGAGTAGTATTCTGATTGAAATTCCAGTTCAGTAGCTATAACTCTAATTTCCAATCTTGGTGCATTGACAATAAATGGGAACTTAAATCTTGTGAAGTGAATTGCAGGCAGAATTTTCTTGAAGATTTCTGTTCATATCTAATTAGAAAGCAGTCTTTTAATTATTCACCATTACCAGGTCTTCCTAAAGAATACAACATAGATGTTACAAAAACAACTATGTCTCTTTATTCAACATTTTTTTATAAAAAATTTCAAGCTTACAGAGAAGTTTAAGTAATTTTACAATCACTATCCATATATGTGTTCCTAAGTGTATTCTACTTGTGATATTTTACCGTATTTTGCCATACTGAATCTATCTGTCCACACATTCATGTGCCTTACTTTTTACGTAAGTTACAGACAGCTGTTTACATATCCTTAAACACTTCAACATATCAATCACTGACCACAGAGAAGTCTATACTTGTGTAGATGAAATTTTACATATTGTGAAATAGGCATATCTTAAGTATATCATGAGGTCCAGCAAATACACATACTAGTGTAACTCAAATCTGTATCAAGATACAAAACAACATTTTTTTTTGCTTGTGAATATCCTGTTTTCCCAGCACCATTTTTTTCTCTATGGTGTATATTTGGTTCCCTTGTCAAAAACTAGTTAGCTGAATGTACATGGGTTTATTTCTGGGTTTTCTGTTCTGTTTCACTTGTGACTGATGTGTATTCACTTCACAGTACCCCGTAAGTCCTGTATGCTTGCTTCACTCTTTTTTACTCTCTTTGCTCTGTTCTTCTAACTGGCTAATTTCAAGTGATTTGTCTTTGGGTTCATTGATTTCTTCTTCTGCATGGTTAAGTCTGTTGTTGAAGGTTTATATTGATTTTTATCAGTTGTGTCATTGAATTCTTCAGCTCCAGGATTTCAGTTGGGTTCTTTTTAAATAGCTTCTATTTCTTTATTAAACTTCTTATTTTATTCACCACAATTTTCCTGATTCGCTTTAGCTGTCTGTTTCTTTAAGGTGATTATTATTCTCTAAGATGATTCATCTTCTTTAGGATATTTTAAATTTTTTTCAGGTGATTCATAGACCTTTAATTCTTTGATTGGTTACTGGAACATTAATAAATTTATTTTAGGAATTTAAATAATGTTGTTTTAAATAAAACTACTGGAGTTTTCTTTAGTGGTATAATGTTTGACTGACTCAGCATGATTCATGTAGTCTTCCACTGGTGTCTATGCATTTAAAGGAAGTAACAACCATTCTTCATAGATTATTTTCAGCAGGTAATATCTTCTCCTGGCATATCTAGAGGCTAATAGTATTATCTCCTGGGTAGCAACTGGGTGGAACTGGAGGCAGGTCCTGTGGCTGCTGCTGGATATGTAGTAGTGTATAAGATTTGTGGGCATTTTTACCAGGGGTTCACAAGGGCTTGGGCTGTCTGATTTCTAGATTAATGGGATGTCTCCTTGACCTTGATCAGTAAGCCTGGTGTTAAACAAGGCTATGCTTCAGGTTCCAAAAATGGTCTATTACTAGATAGGTGTAAAGGTCCCTTGAAGGGTTCCTGACTGGTCAATGGATAGGTCCCAAGATGGAAACGGTTGGGCCCAGACCAAAGCTGAGAGGGCTGGAAGAGAGTCAGAGGGTTGCCTCAGAGAGCCCAACCAGGATTGAAGTTTGCAGGTTTGTCTTCAGAGGTACTGATGAGCATGCCTCCTGCCAGGTTCCCAGGTGGACTGAACAACAGTTGTGAGCTTGGTTACGAGGCTGCTTAATACCTACGGTTGGACTGAGGTCAACAGTTCTACCTCAGAGACTTAAGACATGTGCTATTCCCAGCAGGTCCCTTGGGCATGCAGGACTGCTCATGGGTCATGTTGGGAAGGCCTGATACCTCCCAAGCTGTGTCTCTAAAGACAAGCTTGCAGATTTTAATCCTGACTGCAGACCTTGAAGTAATCCCTTGACTCTGTTCCAGCCCTCTCAGCCTTGGTCCGAGCCTGACCCTGCCCAGAGAGGTTATGAAGCCTTTTCAAGATCCACAGTTGATTGGGAATCAGAAGGCCTACCTCTAAGATCTCAGATGATGTGTCTTTTGGCTGGCCCCTGAATGGGCAGGAGCATTCCTGGCCCCAGCTCAGAGGGGCTAGAGCAGAGTAAACAGGCAGTTTCAAGACATGCAGCTGGACTATGACCAGAAGGCCTACTTTGGGCAGAAAGACCACAGGAGTGATGTTTTCCTTCGCACATGCCACACGTATCATTTGTCCTTTCACTGTAATGTCAGTAATGTTAGCGTTGATCAGTGGGTTAAGGTGGGGTCTGTCAGATTTTTCCACTATCGTTTTTTTCATTTTCCCTTTGTAATTAGTAAGTTAGTTGGCAGGAGGTACTTTGAGACTACAAATATTCTGTTCTTCATTTCACCCAATAATTTTAACATCCACTAATAAATAGTATTCATATTCATATATCATTCATATACATTGCTATTATGGTTGCAAAATAGTGATTTGCTAACTCCGCCATCCCTTTTGTATTTATTAGTTGGCATTCTGTTGTAAGGAATAGATGTACCTTCTCTTCCATTTATTTTCTTATTAGCAGTACAGATTCATGGATTTTTATTTTATTCAGTGGGGAATAATCTACTACTATTACTATTTATGCTGATGTTTTTTGTTTGTTTGTTTGAGACTAGGTCTCGCTATTTTTGCCCATGGAACCACAGGCTCTCGTTGCCCCGGGTACCACAGACTCAAGCAATCCCCAGCCTCAGCTTCCCAGGTAGCTGGGATTACAGGCGTGCACCATCACGCCCAGCTATTTTTTTGGAACTAGGTCTCACTACGGGCCCCAGGCGGGACTCGAACCACGATCCCTAGGCCCGGCCGCTTCATAGGCTGAAGTTTACAGGCACAAGCCACCGTGCCCGGCTATGCTGATGTTTTATTGTCATAGAAGCAGTATTTGGACTCAGGTATTTTTTTAAAGTCTCTGTTCTTACCACTTTTCTATGCTACATACTACTTAGCTGTGCTAGCTTGAGAAAGTTGCTTAATCTCTCTAAAACTTGGCTTTAATATTGAAAGGCTATAAGAGGAACATATGATGAATGACAAAGATCCTTAGGGAGTTTGTGACTTTCCCACTCAGCTGAGTCCCAGGACTAACCTCTGCTCCCTGCCAGGACCTCATTATAATCCCACTCAATCAATTTCAAGCTACAATGACCTTTTGCCCAGTCCTGATAGAGGGACTTGGCACACAAAGAGAAGTCAAAACAGTTCCTGCTAGACCTAAGCTACTCCTCCCAGTAGGGTCCCAGAGCGAATCAACGCAAAGCAGAAGCACATGTAGTCATGCTGTAGCATGAACAAGAAATAAACATTTGTGGTCATCAACCATTGAGGTTTTAGACAGGTTTGTCCCTACAGCATAACCTTGTCTGCCCCTCCCTCTCCTAGGCTCTGAATCACAACAGGGACCGCGTCAGACTTAGTCACTGCCCTCATGGAGCAGAGTGTACCAGAGAAAACAGATACTGCCATATGAATAGTAATTTACTGGTAATTTATGAAGGATTATAAAGAAAAGAGCACTTGTTACTGGGAGAGCACTGATCGACCTCATCTGGAAAATCAGAATTTTCAAGGAAGCAGCAGTAAAGCTAGGACCTTAAGAATGAGCTTGCCAACAAGGTGCAAAAGGGCAGGAGAGGTATTCCACCACAGGAAAGAGCGTGTGTAAAGGCCTGAGATAGGAGGGGAACCTCCTAGACTGAAGTGCTTCCAAGTGCTCAATTCTGTGAGCCCCAAGAGCCTGCTGATACATTTCCTTTTATTAAGATTAGCTGAAATTCTACTGCTTTCCACTAAAGGAATATAAGTTTTGCATTTTAGGCAGGAACTTTTGGCCAGTCTCTGTATCCTTCTCCCAGTGTTATATTAACCCAAGTCCCTAAAATAAATTCTTCAGTGTACTCATTGGTCAGAAAGAAGTTCTCATGCTAATGGATATGCAGGCCCATCTGGCTTCTCCATGGAAAAGGGTATTCTTTTGCATGACTAACTATTAAAAAACAATCTGATGTTTCCTTTTGTTGAGTCTTCAGAAGCATAATGGGCACAGTCCTAGACACTGGCCAGGGCAGCCAGCGTCTCTCTCAGCATCCATTTCCTCCTCCATCTCTGTGTCAGGGGAGAGCTTCCAAAATAATCTGAGCCCCAAAACAAAACACAGACTTTCTACCCTTTGGGGTAGATCTGAGTTCAAGAAAGTCTCCCCAAGTTTCTTCTTCCCTCAGCCTTACCTATTTCAGTAAATCATTTTCCAAGGCAAAATCCCAAGAACCATCTGCAATTCCTTCTCTTATCCCCTCCCTTTTAAGTAATAAACAGATTCCAACAGCATTGTTTCTAAAATATGTCAAACTAGCTCAGTCTTGCCTAACTATCACCACTGTCTTTACCCTTGATGAAACATACCCAGATATTTACCTTGGCTTCCCCACTTCCTGTTCTGCTTCTATTTACTTCAGTTAGAGTGATCTTTTAAAAATCCAGATCTTCAACTTAAAGGTTTCCATAAATTCTCCATTATTTTAAAGTAAAATCCAAACTCATATCCTTGACCTATAAGCCCCTTTGTGACATGACCATGACCAAGGTCACTTCCCCCTCACTCTCTGTGACCTAGCTGCACTGACCTGTCTTGTGCTCTTTTTAACTGTCTCCATCTCTCACTTCTCGATTGTCTCAAATTCCATTCTCTTTGCCAATGACATCTCCCATATTCATAACCCAGAAAATTCCTCCTTCACCCTTAGGTGGATTAAATGTTACCACCTCTAGAAAGTCTTCCTTGGCCATCCCCATATAATTTAGGTCTCCCTGTTATTAGTCTTTGTCAACAATGATATACTTGTAAAGTCAAGTTCCACATCTGGTTTCTCTGCCATTGGATTGTGAGCTCAGTGAAATCAGGAACTCTTCTTTCTTGCTCATTGCTATGTCCCTAGAGACTAGCTTGGTACCAGGTTTATACCAGATACTCAATAAGTATTTGCTACAGGAGTGATGGAATGGCAACTGGATTCTAGAAACTTTGTAACTAGTCCTTAATAGGCTACCATAATCTTCTAGTATGGACTTGGAAGGGGAAAGCTACCTAGATCATAAATTCGCCAAGGGATACTAAAGAGACATTTTATAGCTTATCTAAACATAGGGGTCTAAGTTTCATTTATTCTCCCTCATATAGCTATAGATTGTATCTATGTTCAGTATGAGACAGCAATATGATTTTTCATGTATTCACGAAGAAGTCTGACATAGTGGGGCTTTAGGTCTATGTAGCCTGGATTCAAAGTTGTTCCTATCACCTACAGCTGTGAAGCTTTAGGCAATCGTTTTCCTGAATCTTCCTTCCCACATCTGAAAAATAAATAACTCTATACCTCATAGATTGACATCAAAACCTAAGACTGTTGATGTAACACTCTGTATCTGGCACATCGTAAGAGCTGAATACATCATTACTGTTTGAATCGTTAATAGGTTGCTAGCTTATTAAGAACATTATGGATTTCCCCCTATTATCACTAGGTGTCGCCACAGACTTGACTAAAATAGCAGCAGTTTCCCAAGTGAAGAAACCCTTAGACCATCTGGAACCAATGGGTCTTAAAAGAGTTGGAAAAAACTGAGGCAACAGCAGGCAGGAACTTGCCAACGTCATGAAAGCAGATGGGGGAGCTAAACCCACTTGCCTTGCTGTATTAAGGGCCATAGTTTTCAGGGGACCTCCCCCCCACAACTACTACAACTCACTCAACCCTGGCTTTTATCCATTTATCCATTGGTAGTAATGGGTAATTGTGTGTTAACTATGGGACAAGTGCTACGCTAAGCACTACAAAATATATTCACTGAGTTCCCAGAAAATACCATATGACACAGACTCTAATGTTTCTTTTTAGGGAATCATTCTAGGGATGCCAGGGAAAGTGAGGCACAGAGAGGTGACTTGTTCAAGGACATGCAGTTAGTAAAGAGAGTAAGATTAAAACCCTGGTATTTTTGTTGCATTGTGTTCCAGCACTTACTTCATTCTTTGGTGACCTTGTTAAAAGTGTTTATTACTTTTAAACCATTTGATAGCACATGGCTTCTTTGGTGACTTAAATAACTATTGTTCCATTACAGATTAAATTTCCTGACTCTATATCTTGTTAAGGAAGTGTTTATTTTTGAAAACAGTAATTGTCAAATGGAGTGAAGGTATGGGAAAGCAGACATTGTCATTTCACAAAATAGCAATGTATTAATAACACTTTTTTTTCCAATTCTTTATCATTTAGCCCCAAGTCAACCACCTATTTGCAACTGAACTCCACAAACCTGGTAATCAGTTAAATTGGCGGCTTGGAGGGCAAACATGAACAGGAGTTTGGCTTACCTTCTTTCCTTGCTTTCCTTCTTCTCACTCAGTGATTCAACAGTTACTGCCTCCTCCTTTTACCATGTCCTGGACTGGGCTCTGGGGTCAAGAAATAACCCCAAAATGAGCCCTGCCCTCAATGAACTCATGGTCCAGCAGTTAACATATACAGGAAGTGCACATGTGACAGCACTGCTTAGCTGTCCAGCTCCCCAAACTGTAGATGGCATTTGTCTCATGTACTCTCTGCCATGACTACCCATGTCTGGTATATTTTATGTGCCCAGTGTTTGTGGAATGAGTGCACATATTTCACGGACGAGGCAGCATTTTATCTGCAACTATGATGACTGGCAAGGTTCTTGACAGGTGAAAACAGGAGGCGGTACTCAAAAGGGTGACAGGGCCATTCCAGCAAGATCATCCTGGCTGCTACATGGAAGACAATGACTCTGGGTAAGAATGGGTGAGACTGGTAAGAAGGCTGGTAAAGGGTCCAGGAAAGAGGATGGAGACCTGGACCAAGGCTTTAGCAGAGAGAAGAGGGAAAAAACTAAAGGGGGATTCAAGAGGGATGGACAAGACGTAGGGAGTGTGAAGCATGAGAGAGCAGCAGGCAAGTCGCAGCAGCCTAGCAGGCAGCTAGGTTGAGCAAAATTTTTAGGAAAGACCTTCCAGATCCCACAGAGGCCAGCTTTGGTGTCATTTCCACAATCTGGAACTGAGCTTGGCAGGCAGAAAAGTCTTGTGGGTATAGCGGGAGGGAAGCAGCTGGGCAGGAGTCAGACCTGTATGAATGAGACTCAGTCTCACTTTCTCCAGGTGTTTTTTTTTTTTTTTTTTTTTTTTGGCTCCAATGGGAAAAAGGCTATCAGTGCCCAGATATGACAGGAAGGTTACTAGAAGGCAAAGTGCCTTCAAAAGAGACCTTCTGATTCTTACTCAGCAGCATATGTCACTTGCCATGGGTTGGCAGGACTCCTTCCTCTTTTTCTAGGGGTACAACACAAATAAAGTACATAAAGCTCCCTAATCTTAAAGTATAGCTTGATGAATTTTGCCCATGTAACTCATTACCAATCAGATTAAGGTGTAACTTTCCAGCACCCCAGGAAATTTTCTCTTGCTCCTTCTCATCTCTACTCACCCTCTGACCCAGAAAATTAGCATTCTGATTTCTGTCACCAGAGATTAGTTTTGCCTGCCCTTGAATTTTATATGAATGGAATTATGAATATATACTATTCTTGTATGTAGAGTCTTTTAATGTACATACTGTATATAAAATTAATCTATTGTGTTAAATATATCAGTATTCTGGGCTTTTGTATGCAAAACAGTTTCCCATTGGATGAACATGTAATCATTTGTTAATTGATTCTCCTGTTAATGGATATTAACTATTTCCACTTTCAGTTATAAATGAATTTCCTATGAACACTCTTGCATGGGTCTTTTTGTAGACATAGGCACTCATTTCCCTTGGAATGAATACCTATGAGTAGAAATTCTAGGTCACAGCATAGTGAGATAGGAATGTGTTTCGATTTAGTAGAAATGATCAGTTTCCCAGAGTGGTTGTACCAACTTTTTCTCTCACCAGCAGTATGCAAAAATTTCAGTTGCTTCATGTCCTTGCCAACACTTACCACCCTCTCTTTTTCTAAGCAAGAGTTTCTCCCCTTTTCCTCAAATTTTGGATATGGGGTATGCCTGGTGAAGATGCACTGACTACTTAGCCTGCAAACAGTAAGATGGCAAAAGGCCATATCCAGCGTTTCAGTCTCAGAAAACATACATATCCTGGATACTGACTCCAAGAACTGGTGGGTGGCCATCTTATTTTCACGAACATAAAACCAACAAGGGATCAAGAGAACAGAGATGGAATGAACCTGAGAGATGGAAGATCCAAGTCACTCACCTTACCATTGAGTGGCAGTCTAATTATCTTTTAAACCATTTAACTTAAGAGTTCTTTTGGAACTGGCAACATTAAAGGGATATAGTCCATCAACCCTTCCTGTAACCAAATGTAGTGGTGCCATTTCTGTCCTCTACAGCAGTCATCCCACTGAGTGCTCACTACTTGAAACCTCCTCACTGGGATCCCATGTATACCTGGTCTTCCTATCCCCCTCATCATTGCCTCCCAGACTCCTTTCTTGACTGCCTCCTATGCCTACTTTTTTCATCTACCTCTCTTCCCTTGGGAGCTCATCCAGTGCCATTGTATATGTTACCTAAATATGCATCCCTAGCATCATTCTCACATAAAACCGCCTACTTACTCTCTCCACCAAAATGTTGCCCAGACACTTCAAATTTCCCTCCTCAAAGCCAAATTCTTGATTTTTCCCCTTAATCTGATCTTTCTTCAGGCTTTCCCACTTTAGTCAAGGGTTCATCCACTCCTTCACATTCAAGGTAAAAATCTAGGTGTTACTGTTGATACCTGAGCACTCACCCACATCCAATATTAAATGCCCAAGCCATCACCCTGTCTGAGTCACCATTATTTTGTACCTAGAAAGCTATCACAGTTGCTTTCTAATTGATCTCTTCATACTCAATCCCAAATGGCTTTCTAGTCAAGCAGCCATGACGGCCTTTCAGAAACCCAAATTTGGTATCATTCCCTTAAATCCAAATTCACCAGACAGCATTACCAGCACTATTTCTTGCTCACCTCTCACCCTCACTGTGCTCCTTCCCACCTCCACTTCTTGACAAAGACATTCTTTCTACCTAAACATTTCTTTCTAACTCTTGCACAATCACTAACTGTCCTTGGTTTCTCGGTATAACTGTCAGATTCCCAAGGAGGAGGGGGTCCACCCTCACCCCTAACCCTACCTTAAAACTCCATTGTGTTTTCTTAACATGGTTTAATCTTCACAGCTCTCCCCATGATTCTTACTTTATTAATTTATCTAAAGTTATTCACAGATGATAGTTATTAGATGGCTCTCTCCCCCTCTACCACAATCCTCATACTCTCTCCCACTAGCCTGACGGCACCTTGAGAACAGTCTGTACCCTCTAGCCTTTGGCACAACTGCACATAGTAAGCGCTCAAGTCACGGGCTTAATTGGCTAATAAATGAGTGCACTGACTCAGTCAGTTCCCACAACAACCTTGTGAGGTAGTCATTTCATCAGACCTGGGGAAGTTGAAAATCGCGGGTGGGCAAGTGGCTCGCCCCAAGGGACAGGGGCAAGGGGCGAGGTCAGGTCCTGACCCTAGACAGGGTCCTAAGTTTTCAGCCCGGATCTTCCCGTTCCTGAACTTCGGCCGCTGGGTGAAAGGGTCAGGGAGGGGGCGGGGTTTGAGCCCAGAGGGTTTCCTGGCGGACCAGGATGATCCGCACCTGTCTTGGAAACAGAAGCTCACCTACTGACTACGGTACGCCCCCTCTGTTCTCACGAATAGGCTCACAATCTGCTGCATATGCATGAAGGGACCAAGCTCGTGATTCAGGACTGTCTAAGCTACGCCTGATTAAAAAAACTCTTCGAGTTTGAAGACTTTAGCGCTCCTAGAGTTCCGCACAAGCTCACAAGAAGTCTTCAAATATTATCTGATGCGTCTCTGGAGAGACTATTTGACAAAAGTGTCCTTAATTTGGGACGCATGATCAGGCGTGTGCTCTAGATAGCCCGGTACCAGAAAGGGTCCTTGGTCGGCACGACTAGAAGACGAAGGGGGCGTCTCCCCAGCTTCCTGCGGCGTTGGTGTTGCGCCGAAGTGGAGACGGGCTGCGGCTGCGACGGCGGTAGTGGCGGCGGCGCCATGGCAGGGCTCGCAGGTACTGTGGCGTCGGCCTCTTGGGGGCGGGATAAGAGGCCCTCAATGCGGCCGCGCCGCCATGTTGTCCCTTCGGGGTCACCTTAGGCGTCGCTCGGTCCCTAACTAGGGTTTTTCTTCCGCACACTCTGGGGCCACCCCTGTCCGGTGTCACGTGATTGTCCTGCTTAGCCACAGCCTGGGCCTTGGGCGGGGGTGGGGGAGACCCTGGCTTGAGAGTGGGTCTTCGGACTGCTCGGTTCTCGTTCTGGCTCTCCAAGGTCAGTGCTCGCCTCTGCTCCCGAAGTGGGGCAGGCAGAGCTCGCGAGTGCGGGACTGAGGCACGACCACCCCCTCTTGGGTGCCAGGGCTCATGGCAGCTGGCCCAGCTTCTGAGAAGCATGTCATTTTGTCCCTGCCACTTCAGTTGCTTTTTTTTTTCCCCTTCCATTCCCCAATCAGAAGGGACTTGGGGGAGAGGCGAGGGAGGGGTCTCCAGCCGGGGCCCTTGCTTTGGTGTCTGGGGCGACAGATTGACGCTCTGCTTTGAATCGCGAATACTTCTTACTCTCCCTTAACTTTACACGAAGGTTGGACACCCGTTCCCTTCTTGTAATATATATGGGGAGTGGCCCTCAAGGGCAGCTGAAAGTACGGAATGCCTGGCACACTAATGACCTGGAAAGAAGAATGTGTGATGAAAGACAGTTGCGTTTGCCTTCCCCCTTCCAAACCTTTAATTTCCTCCCAGGCCTACATGTCTATTTTCAATGCTAAATATTGGGACAGACTGGGGTTTGCCCTAGGAAAGAAATGGTCTTTCTATTTATAGGTTCGGATGGTGTTTTATTCCTTTCAGGGAACTGGTGTGTTGGAGACAGTTTCTGTCTGCCCTGCCTGACGGTCCAACCATCCCCTCAGTCTGCTGGAGGGCAACGCCAAAACCAGGACCAAAAAAAAAAAAAAAAAAGTTCCAGTTAAATGCTACTGCCAAGTGTTAGATCTTGTTTATTTGTTTGTTTTAAGTCAAAGACTAATTAACATCAAACAAAACTGTTAAAAGATTCCAAGCCCTGGTCAGTTTCAGTGACCAAATCAAATCCATATCTGAGATTGGTCTGTTAGAATTACTGCCAAAACCAGTTTAACCTTTTATCTGTAATAAGTTGTTTCAGAGAGGAATCTGAAAGTCTGGATTTGGCTGTCTTTTGTTGTTGTTGCTGTTGTTCTCTTATCTTTGAAACATGCATTCCATTTCAAGCCTGTCACTGTGTGATATACCGAGGACCATGTGTTGCCTGCCTCTCTTCCTGTTCTGGGAATGCTCAGGAATCTGGATCCTGCTGGGGTATGAGCCCTGTGGGAGGGTGAAGATGGGAGGGTAAAGATGGGGAGGATCATTCTTCCAGAAGATGGTGACTACTCTCTGGGGCATATAGCAGAAGTGAGTGGTCACCAAGGGAAAAAAGAGACTTTTAGACTAGTGTGTTGTGTGTGTGCGCTTGTGCACATTTAAATGTCATAGGGAAGAGCTTACTCCAAATTCAGAATCTCACTTTATGGTGCAGTTAGAAAACAGATATTTAGTAAATGGTTCACAGCAAACCTACTCTCTCAGCTAACCCTCTTGCTGTCCTACAGCTGAAGCTCATCAAACTTGTCCCCCCTCCCTCCCACCTTCTTCCTTCAATCACAATCCAAATACTCCCAGCAGTAGATGCAGCAGTCTCACCTTAGGGTCCCATACCTTTGAAAGTCATGGAACCTAAACTCTCATGGGGCTCAACTTCAGCTAGTTAGCCTAAGAAACTGGCATCTTTCTTGGGACATTAGTCCCAAGAGTCTCACCTATTACTAAGACCCACAGTTGGAGTCTCATTTCAGTCTCCTCACAATTCATCTGTATCCTTGACCTTGTTTTGGCTGGGAGTTCTTAAGGGGGTAGCAGAGATGGTTTAGGGCAGAGGGACATTTACCTTTGGTCTAAAGGCTTTGCAATAAAATTTAGTCATTTTCAACTCATCCCATTGCTCTCTAATCAGAATAAAATGTTTCAATGGTATCACTTCTGGAAAAATTTTTATAAACAAGATGTGTTTGGGCCAGACTTTAGGCTTCACACGAATAGAGCAAATGAGTTCTTTTGCCTTTTCTGATGGGTTGTGTTTGCTGCCAGAACTTGAGGGTTTGGGAATGGGAGCTGTAAAGGGTGGGAGTGGACATTGTACACTCAAGCCCACCCATGTGGGTACAGGCCCCCATGGTAGCCCTTGCTTGGTAAACCTGTCATGTCCTCATGCCACATTTACAGAGACCTACTGATGTATGGAAGAAGCCCCACAGTTGGGCTTTGCTCAGATGATCTGGAAAACTTTGGGGTTGCCAGCAGCCTCCTCTCTTTTAAAAGGGCACAGGAGGCTAAAAGTGCTGCTGTGTCCAGAGCAGCCCCACCTTTCCTTGCTGCTGCAGCCTGTCTCCCTGACCCCGGCTCCCTTATAACTGCACTGATGTTAGTGGGGCTATGGGCACACCCCTCAAAGGCTCTGAGGGCCAGGGCAGCCTTCATTGAGAACACATGTTGAAATGTTTTTCATGGTTCTGAGTTTAGTATAGAAAACCAGAAACTCCCAGTCATGAAGCCTGCCAAGATACTGGCTAAGAAGGAGGAGGTGTGGGCATTGCCTGCTGATGAGTCACCCAGGCAGGCGGAGGCCTGTCTCACCTTCAGGCAATGGTAGGCACTGTAGCCACCCAGCTAAGGAAGTTGGGAGTCTCAGATTGCACTCTCCCACCACAGTCCTGATAAGTTCTGATTGCCACTTTGATGATAGTATTTTTAGAATATTGGGGTTTATTGGAATCTTAGCCATTTTTACAGAGGGGAACTGAAGGTAGAGATATCTCTAGCAGGGCTGCTTGGGTTGCTTTAGGAGAGAGGAACATGATCAGGCTCAAGGGGCCAGGCGCTTTTGTGCTCCAGAAGTGTCTGTGACAGCTGTGACTAAGAGATTTGAGGACGTGACAGAGATTTATGGCCCTCCAACTCCCTTCCTTGGTGTTGACCCAAGAACAGGTGTGTAGTGACAGGGACTTGTAGAGCCAGAGACAAGGCTAAACAGGCGGCAGGGCTATTTGTTGAAGTGGTCAGCTGACTACTTTATGTAAAAAGGAGCTGACTGAGGAATAAGACAGGAGAGAAGTTGGAGCCGAGCAGCCAGCCCTCTCTGATGACAGGGGAGAGCCCAGGGACAGGGACCTGGTAAGCACCCCTAATAGGAGGCTGCTGCTGGGAGAAACAGGGAGCCGGGTAATGGGAAGACTCATCTGGAAAGAGGTTCCTGGGAGTGGATAGGGGAGCTGGGGGAGTAGCAAGGCCAAATAGGATGTCCTATGTAGTGAACCTGCTGGAGATTATGGGGCTTGGAGAAACAGGTATGGTGGGGGAGGCACCACAGCACACTTCTTACCCTCTACTTAGTTTTCAGACCAGTACCCTCCCTCCCCAGAGCTCATTTCTTTAGGGGCAGGGGCTTGCAGGCGACCTGGGATAATAAGACTTTGTGCTCTTAATCCCCGATCACCCCCTCGATCCCTGTTACCCCATGTTTCCACCTTTTCTCTCCCATTTTTCTCAAAGTGATTGCATGCCAAAGACCCTCATTCTAGGATATGTAAAGGCATCCACCATTGGGGAGAAGGGGCTAAGAGACAGTGGTCTCTTATTCAAAGACACCTTTCTCTTTAGGAAAGAAGTGGTCCTTTACCACAGTATAGTGTTCATTTGAAATAGAACTGATTGTTTGTAGGTCCTGGTTTATTCCCATTTTGTTGCCTCCCCTTCTCCCAAGCTGTGAACCCACTCCATAGTGGGCACGTCAGTTCAGTCTTAGAAGTGTTGAAGCTGGGAAATAAGTCACAAGAGACAACTTTTTGGTGCGCCTCCACCAGCCCACAGAGTCCTGGGACACTGTGTGATGGGGGAGGTACTGATTTTTATTTTTTGTAGAGGTGGTCCCTGTCCTCCAGGAGCTTACAATCTAGCTGGGGAGACACAACTAATGCACACTTATACAGTCAGTACAGTTAGCGATTACCACAACATTGACCACAACTGCGTGAGACCAGGGAAAAGCAAGATCAGTGAGGGGCTGAGAGAAGGTGTTTTAGTAAGGATGGGATTAGTTTACTGGAAGAATTGGTCCAAATCAAGTGACGCATTTCTTTAGGGTGGGATGAGCTGGGGAGGTAGTGATGGGGGAAGGGGAGTCGGGGAAAGGGGAATAGAGGAAGCAAAGGCAGCAAGGCTGGAATGAATGTGCTGTAGGCAGGGGTCAATGGAGGGTCCCACTCTATTTGTTAACCCTCCTTCTCCCTCACCAGAGCCCTCCAGTCCTGCCACACAGGCACACAGTTGGTGCCTTTTCTGCTGCACCAAGATTTAGGGCTTCAGCTGGTGATGTTGGAATGTCCATTCTGCTGGCTGGTGTGGTTGTCTGATCTCCATGGTGGGGCCTGTTGGCATGGCCAAGGCTTCGGGGCTGGGATGTTGCTGTCCCGACTTGGTCCAGATCAGAACGCTGCGCCTGTGCCCAGATCTTGGGGGTCTGCTCCCTCTATAACCCTTCCTCCCTCTACCTCTCCCGCAGTGGGACCGGTGCAAAGGGGTAAGGGCTCAGGTATTGTCGTCGTGCTGTTTCTTCGGGGGCCTGTTGGCCCCTCACTGACCTTGGCAAGTGCTTCTCTGACGAGAGAGCACAGGGGACCCCCCATTCCTGCGCGGCACTGGCTCCCATGCTGGCCGAGAGGCACAGGAGCACCTGGTGACACGGCCGCCCAGGGCTGGGGGCTGGGGCCTCAGTTGGGGGCTCGCTGCCGGCGCTCTCCCAACACCTGCCGACCGGTCCTCGACACTGTGTATGCCAGCTTCTGCAGGGAGTACCTGAACACCTGCAGTGAGAGACCCAGGACCCACCCTTAAAGGGGAGCACAGCACCCAAAGTGTCTGCAGTGTCCCCAAGCCCAACCCACCCCCGGCCCTGCCCGCCTGTCCGACTAGGCAGAGAGGCGGGCCAGGGCGCAGCTTGTCCACGAGTCAGGGCAGCTGGAGCTTTTCCAACTGTGCTGAGAGCTTCATGGCTGCAAGCTGATTGGACCCACAACTTAGGTTATACCTCACTTCTTGCAATGGGCTGTGTCCCTCGAGTATTTCGAAAAGCGAATCCTACCCAGTAAATGCAGCATTCCAGGAACACCTTGAAGGAAATATGCGATTCCTTTGGCAAAGGGAAATCTTTAGAAGGGAATTCTTTCCACAGAGGGTGCTCTTAGGGTAAATGATTTTATGGGCCAAGTGCTTTTTCTAATTTACTCCTTTTTATGCAGAGCACTTTGCCTCTCTCTTTTATTTTTAAATAAAGCGAATTGCCCTTTTTTGGGAGCGCCTTTTTCCTACCATTTTCCTGCAAAGAACCCTTTCCTCTAATTGTTTTCTTCAAAGCGCTTTTGTCTGATTCGGTTTTTTGTGTTAGCTCCTTTGTCTAATTTTTTTCTGCAATGCGCTTTGTAGCTGATACATTTTTTTCTGCCAAGTGCTTTTGTCCTGATTTATTTTTCCTGCAATGCGCATTTTCTTTATTTTTCCCTCACAAATTACTTTTTTTATCCCTAATCCGATGTTTTTATTTCTTTTTGCAAAGTGCTCCCCCCGCTCCAAGTACCTTTTGCTAACTTATTTTTTGCCCCATCCTCTCAAGAGCTGTTTATTTTTAAAGAAAATTCCCCGCAGTGCGCACGTTAAGGCAGAATTTTTTTTACTAAGTGCTTGTAAAGGCTCTTTTCGCCAACCAGAGTGCCCCGCCTCCCTCCCGAGGTCGAATCTGGTCTGTCGGTTTTTCTTACCACGTCGTTCGCTAAGAACCTTGGTGATCGTCCGCGGCTGGCGCCCGCCGCACCCCACTCTTTGTTCCCAGCCGGGCGCGAGAGCACGCTAGGAAGGGTTTGCGCGAGGCGGCGGGCGCAGGGAGCTGGGGGGGGGGGGGGGGCGCGCGGTGCCGGCCGCGGCACTCGGCGAGGCGGGGGTCGCGGCAGTCGGCACAGGACGCGACGCGGCAAATGCAATGTCGGTTTGCCGGTTTAGCATGCTCGTCGGGACCCCTCTGCCTCCCAGGACCCGGGCACGCTTACCTGCAATAGCACACGGAAAATGTACCAGCCGATAATGAGCAGTTCAGCCGAGGCTGCCGCCACTGCCGCCATGGTCCCAAGAGTGGTTGGTCGGTGGTTGAGAGTGAGGCCGCGGGCTTGCCGAAGTCTCGGGTCTCAGAGTCCGCTGTTGGGCGCACTGCTGCAGCCGCGGCAGCCGCGCCTTAAGTAGTCGACGCGGCCCGACTGCGCATGCGCACTTGGGGGGGTCCACGAGGAGGGGTGGCCAGGGGTGCTCCTCATTCGCCAGGAGAGGGAAAAATAATCCATCCGCTCTTTCCACACCGACCCCCGCCTCTTGAGTTCCATTTTAGCCCCTTTCCAGAAGATTCCGCCGCGCCCGCGTTTGAATTTTAGTGTAAGATGCGGGGAACTGTAACTGAGTAAGATAGGGGGTGGCAGAGGGGATTGTGCACAACCTCCTCTTGGTGACCTAGACTGCAAGTTTTAGTTGTATCTAGTGCCACACCAGGACCCACCGTGTGGGTGGCATTATGGGAAATCTAATTCAGAAGGGGTACTCTGTCCCATAGAACAAAAAAGATGCCCCTTCCAGGAACTTCCCTTGCTTGGCACAATTTTTCTGTTATCTGGTGTATTGTAAACTCACGTTCTTTGCTTCACGAGAGAATCTCAGAGTGTATAACCTTTTCCTGATTAGTCGCATCCTGCTTCTTACTGTTACTAAATCAGGGTCTGCGAGGTGGCGACTAGAGGGAGCCGAGCCAGGGTGTTGAGCTCTAGGTGCAAAAGTGTTAGTTACGACTACCTACGCGGTGGGAGGGATTTGGGACGGATTGGCGCTTTTGTATGCCAGGACGGACACGTTGAGCTCTCCTGAGAAGTGGTCAGAATGCACCCGGGGATAGTTTTCTGTGGGACAGATCACTTCCATCTCTGGCCTCTCCCTTCCCCCCAGACCCCGGTAGGTATTCGTCAGCCTGCGAGATTCTTTGTACATACTGCTCTGGGCTGCTGGAGCGCCGAGCAGGGTTTTTGCTCCCACCACCAGAGGGTTGTGGCTGCAGTAGCTCTCCAGGCCAGGCGGGAAGACCAGATCGCCGACTGTAAGTGCGGCTCCTGCGCACCGGTGGCCTGCGGTTGGCGAGCACCCCTCTCCAGCAAGCTGCAAGCCAACTGGCATTTGCTCCTATCTAGATATAAAATTAATTTTGATGAAAAGCTCATAGAGGTCAGGTTCTATACAGTGCCAGCAGCAGATGGACAGTTTGTGATCCAGGAGAGGCTGACTTGGATGAAGTAACGTGGTGGGTTTTTTTTTCACATTGACTCTCAAAGAAGATAGCTGATTTTGGGGTAATGACACCAGACTATTGAAAAAGACACGCTCAGCCTCGGCTGCCATCTTAAAACAAAGTATTTGGTGGTATTGCTGCTGTGACTTCCTGGAGTTTAGGAGGCTCCATTGCCTGTGACCTCCTGCCAGCAGTGTGCTGTTAACTGCTTTAACTTACCATTGAGCACCTGCTATGAGTAATACTAGATATAGAATCCTGTCTTTACTTTTGGGTGGCACCGCAGGAGGCCATCAGGTAGTAACCGCAGGGCGGTATTGTGAGGTCTGGGCCCCTTGAGGACAGGCCGCAGCCCCAGGAGGCGATACATGATCTCTGCTGGGCAGGGCCCAGGCAAAGCCAGTCCACTGTGCCGGACCTGCGGAAGAGCCCTCTCCGGGAGTCCCCTGAGAAGCCCAGGGGACACACCCCAGGTGGCTTCTTAAATGGGTGACTTGGAGAGGAGCCCACTTCCATGGGTGGGCAGGGAGGAATGGGCATTCACATTTGCTGTTGTTAACCATGATCCATTTTCCCAAATAAGTATACATTCTGTTCCTGTTTTTTTTTTTGTTTGTTTTTTTGTTTTTGTCTGTCTGTTTTTTGTCTGTCTGTCTATTGTGTTGACTTTTCTCTTCAGGGTCCCTGCTGCCTTGGTGATCCCGAGCTGACAGCCAGAGAGCACGGCGGCTCAGCTCCTGGAGAGTGAGGGTTGAAGAAAGCGGAGGGCAGCCGCCCACGTCCGCTGGCTCCCATTAGGTTGGTTCCTGCAGCGGTGCCCGGCGGCCTTGGCGAAGGCCCTGCCCAGCAGAGATCATGTATTGCCTCCAGTGGCTGCTGCCCGTCCTCCTCATCCCCAAGCCCCTCAACCCCGCCCTGTGGTTCAGCCACTCCATGTTCATGGGCTTCTACCTGCTCAGCTTTCTTCTGGAGCGGAAGCCTTGCACAATTTGTGCCTTGGTTTTCCTGGCAGCCCTGTTCCTCATCTGCTACAGCTGCTGGGGAAACTGTTTCCTGTACCACTGCTCTGATTCCCCACTTCCGGAATCGGCGCATGACCCCGGCGTTGTGGGCACCTAACAGCCCAGCTAACTTTCCAAGGAAGCAGAAGACGGGAGGGGAGGCATTGACATAGGTCATAAAGCATTGGAGTTTCAAATCCCGCAGTTCTGCGGGTACCACATTCCTGACGGCGCCTTTTTGGCCTGTGATGTTTTATCCTTATAATGTGAATAATGGCACTGACCGGTGCTTTTATTGTAGAGTCCTATAGTCGTGGGTGGTCTTGTGGTTATGTGTGTTCTATCCCTATCTCGGTTCCTAGCTGGCAGGATGGCCAAACCCTCGCCTCATTCCTGCGAGGACTCTGCGCCCATCCTTGTCAACCACCCTGGTCAACCACCCTGGCATGACCTGGGCAGATAAAATGCCAGTTTCATGTCACCTTTGTGACACCCTCCCCCCTTTCCCCCACCCTTTGTCAGGGTCTCCTACCCTCCCAGAATGTTACCAACTCCTTTGTCCCTTTCCTGGTTTCCCTTTAGTTCTCTTCTACCCCTTTCCTTTTTGGGGGAGCACCTGTCCAAGACAGGGCTCATTTTTGCACTTATCTCGAATTTAAAGAGATTGCTGACGCCCGAGAGCCTCGCTTTTTCATCCTCCTTTCCCTGTTCAGCAGGCTAGACGAAACATGTCTTGACTGTTTACTGTCCATAAATCTCCAGTATTTTCTCCACTTTCAAGAAAGATGCAACAGATACATGTTGCTCTTCGACCTGAGAGTCTGGGCTTATGCTTACAGCCCCGCCTCACTTCCTTTGCCTTTCCTCCTGCCTTTCTCAGCTGTCTCCAGGAGGGGGGGCCTCATTGTGTCTCCCGTGCATGCTCTGCAGGATTGAGGTGTGGTGTGTTCATGTAGACCTAGCAGTCCCCAGCCGAGTGAATGGGAGAGTGTTTGTGTGTTTCATAATAACCATGATCCCTTTGATAGGTGTTTGGATATTTTTTGGTGTGCTGTGTGCGTGTGTGTGTGTACGTGTGTACACAAATACATGTGTATATTCCTTTTGAAGAAGCTTTATCAAATGTGTTCTGATTTTGAGGTTTAGCAATAGCTAGTTATAGTAGGTGCCGCTACAGTTTTTATTTAGCATGGGATTACAGAGTGACCAGCACATTGGACTCCAAGGTGGTTCATACAAGACAGGGGAACAGTGGCCATCATCCTCGTGCCGGGAGATTCTTCAGTCCTGCATACATAGACTATACATAATGAAGAATTCACAGAAAAACTTTGTGACTGTCACTTGCTACTTTTTCTCCCTGCACTTCAGTAACAAGTGTTGGCAAATGAGACTTTCTCCTGGCCCATGCCCACTGAGGATCATCATGATTGTCCTTTCAGTCCGAACCATCCATCTTTCTCTGGCCTTACAGGGGGAGGGAGATTGGCCAAGCAGAGGACAGAACTGGAGGCCGTCCATGTAGGGAATGGGACCTTGAGGCCACACTTGTGGAACATTTGGACTGCTATTCTGGAGCTTTTATTTCTGGTGTGTTCGTTGCACAGCTGTTTGAAATGTTTAATAAAGCTTTATAAACTTTACTTTGTGGTTTTATGTGGCTGCAGTCCATTTGGGTTGTGGTATTGGATTTCTAAGTTGGTGGGGGGCAAGGGGTAGCCAGGGTAGCCCGGGTAGCATGGAGGGACTGAGTCCTTGGCGCCAGGGTACCTTAGCCCAAAAATTTGATCTGCTCTCTGGAGAGCAGATGGTGGGGTTGGGGGAGGGGAAAACACGGGGCTGGCCAGGCACAGAACAGGAGGGAGTCTGAAAGTTTTCAGAGATGAGACATTTGCTTTTCTCAGCTCCCATGGCTTCTCTCCTGAAACTGTTTCCCTCCATAGGAGACTTGAGTAACTGATCCCTTGACAAACAACTTATGACAGCTGGAGCTCTAATCATCAAGGAGTTTTACGGTGCTGCTTTTGAAGTAAAAATAAAGTGAAACCCCTTATGGAATTTCAAGTGGAAAAACAAATAAGGCTAGCCATCCAACCAGAGGGCTTACCATGATGATTAGTAGTGCCAAAGAAGTGCAATTCCGGGTCATCGATGCACATGTGTTCCCATGGCTGTGACCTCTGAGACAAAGTGGGTATCTTTGAGGACTTGTGTTGGTATCTGCCTTGGAATCTCCTCAAGAAGATAATAGGAGCCTGTCCAAGGTGTAGAACTGTGATGGTTCACTGAGACAGCAGTTGTGAGAGGGCTTGGTCATTTCATAGAATTTCATGTTTTACTTAAGTGTTTAATTCATGGTTATTAAAGGTTTGTCTCATTTTCTTTAGCCCCATTATAGCTCCCTATCATCACTTGGTCCGTTTTTTCATTCCTAGTGTGGCTTATCAGTGCTTTGTCCTTTCTTAATCAAAATTTGCCAGAGATTTGTCCATTTTAAAGATATTTTAGACAGTTCTATCTACTGTGTATTTTTCCTACCTAATTCTGCTGTGCTTTCATTTCTCAATTCTTTTCTGGGTTTTCTGGTTATCTGTCATGGATCAGCAAAGCCTTGACAAGCTGAGGAGTCACACATGGAAAGGATGATTTGTTCAGCAAACTCTGAGCCCCTGTACTAGACTTGCTGGGGATGTCAGGGGCAAAACACCCAGGCCTGACTCTCCAGGAGTGCATGATTCTAGCCTAGTGGGAAGACTTAAGAAAATAGACTATTACAAATTCCAAAAGTAAAACAAACAAAAAAGGCTTTTGTGGCCCCACTCTCCCATGGAGGCACCTGGATGACAGATGAAGCCAAGATGATTGCTTATTTTGCTCTCCCTCAGAAAGCAACTTTCTCTCTTAGGTTGAGCCCACTTGAGAGTCATAAACAAGCCTCCCTCCAAAAGATTTGTGGCCCTTTTCAGCAGAGGCTGTAGCCCACCACCTCCTGAGGTGACTGCTAAGTCAGCATTGTCTGCCCAGCGGGCCTCCCACTTTGCCTAGGCAGTACTAGCAATACCCTGCCCCCTCTTCCTAAAACACCTTTCAGGGAAATGAAAAGAAGGTACCTCTCTGAAAAATACAAGGGCTCCCAGCCTTAGAATATCACACCTGACTGGTGACTGTGACTCTCAGTGTAAAATGACTGCTTATCAGTACATGTCCTGCTCTAGTCCTGATTCTTTATGGTAAAGTGTGGTCTTTGGAGCAAACTCAATCTTCCTAGCCCTGATACACTGCTCAGGTTGAGATCTGAGGACAAGTGTAAATATTTGAACAGTGAAATAATAGATGAGATGTTATATCTTAACCATATAATCAAGCATCCTCATGCTTATAGATAAAGAGACTAGGCTAAAAGTAAAATGATCACCAGTATCTGGGTACCCTAGAATCAGAACCCAAAAAGGTTTTTTTTGAGATAGAGGTCAGGCTGTTTAAAGCTAGAGGACTATATTAGGCGGTACTTGGTTGGGGGTGGGAGGTGCGGTGAGTGAGTGAGGTTGTCCTAAGGCCAACATGCTGAAGTCGTTGCAAATTTTCATCCTGACAACACTTCATTTTCCAGCTGACTGGAGCCATCATGAATGAGCTTCTGATGAGAACAGGGATGACCTAATCAGAATACCATTTAAGGTGGGATTCTTCAGTAGGAAACAGGTTGGCGTTTGAGGTATGAAAGTAGCAAGACTGTCTAGATTATTGGAAATTAGAAAAAGCGGACCTAAAGAGTGATAATGGGTAAGGAGGGGAAGGCCGGAGAAGGAAAATGAGAGAGAAGAAAGATGAGAGAAGGGAGCAGACTCCTATTGAGTAGCTGCAAGCAAGGCCAGAAAAGTGCTGTCATCTGCCCAGTCTGCTGCTAGAGCCAGAACCCAGTCTCCTGGCATCTGGTTGAAAGGTTATCTCCCAAATGAGTGAAAGGATCACTGCTTTAAAAGGAGCTAAGAATTAAGAAGCGTTTTCCACAGCAAGTGATAGAAGATGCTCCTGAGAGCAGATGTCCAGCTGCTACCCAGCCCTCTCTTTCCATGGTATCTTCCTGAAAGCTGACAATAGGGCAGAGTCCGGACTGCAGAATTCAGGGGGGAAATTCCATATCTCAGGAGAAAACTTATTACAGTGCAGGCTAAGTTAAGGTGAAAGGAAAAACAGGTTAAGCAACAGCTGAAGGCATCAAACAGAAGCCTCCATTTCCTCACCTATAAAAGAGATCATAACATCTACCATCGCCTGACCCAAAGTGAAATCTTTGCAAATGTCCTCTTTCTGTCAATCCCTTTACCCACTGACCCTTAGTGAGCTCATGTTTCTTAGAGACACAGTCTGATCATCCAGCTCTCCCACTTTCACTCCCACCTGGAGCATCCACCAGGCATTCACTGTGTCAAGCTCAAAATTGGATGTAGAACCACCATGCCTTCCTTGGGAGAGCGCAGATCATGCACATTGTCAGTGCCATGGTAGGGAAAGAAGTCCTCTGGGAGGCCTTGTGTCAGCCCCTCTGCTTGAATTTCCTTAGTCATTTTTTACAAATCCTGAAATGACAATATCTGAAAAGGAATTTTGTCTCAATCAAAATCTGATTTTGAGTCCCTACTTGACCACCATCTTGCCAAGAACCTTCCCTGAATTTTCCCCTTCATTGGAAAAAAATTCTTGCCTATCTAACCTTCTCCATATGTGCAACCAATGTTGGAAATATGAGTGCTTTCCATATATGGGTTCAACATGACTCTTCTCCAAAGACAAATCCTCTGAGTTGTTCTGGCCTCTCACCTCTTTTCCTGGGCATCTCGTGGAGAGTCTGCACTTGGACAGTTCCCCACTTCTCCCAGTCTTCACCTCTGCCAGTTCCCTGCCCCACACTGATAGTGGCAGCCCTCCAAGCTGGGCAGTGGGGACAGGGAGCTGAGGTCCCAGGCTAGATTTCCTCTCCTTTCCCATTGACCTTGCTCTCCTCTGCTCACTCTCTCTTCCAGGTCTCCTCATCTGTACACCAAAGAAAGGGACTAGGCCAGCTAGTCTTAAATGTTTTCAAAGCCATCTTCTGTGACCCTTCAGTGAACTTTAACCTTGGTACTTTAATCTTAGAGCTACTAGTTGAAAGAAAGTATGTTAAAAACAAGCAAGTGTTTAATCAGAATTTTTTGCATTAATGAAAACATCTTAAATCTTTTGAGTGCAGAACTGTTAGGAATCTTAGCATCAAGGCAGACTTGGAAGTGTCTGTCAGGGAGGAAGATAGCACAGCCCTTCAGCATTTCCCTAGCTTGGCCATCAAGGCACTGCACAGCCCTGAAGTGTAAGGACTTGGTATCTGTCCCTTGATCAGACCTGGCATAGAAACTGTTGCTTGGCTGGCCAGACGGGTAAATGAACAAGTGGCTCAATCAGGCTATTTCTTGACTCCCTAAGGAGTTAGATAGCCCAGTCTTTCCTAGAAGGAAGAGAATTTAGTTTGCCTCCCAACTCCCCTCTTGGAACTATGAAGTGAAAATATTTTCCATCCTCCAGACTAATAACAAAGGTATGTGAGAACCTTGTGAAAGACCACATCCTGGCACCCTCCGCATGACAACAGATCACATGTGTTTTGAGAGTAACTCAGCCAAAGTGGTGTGCCCCATAAAACCTGGATATAGGTGGGTGGTTGAGTGACTTACAGAGAGGATTCCCCCTCTCACTATCTGTTCCACATCCCATCCGCACTTGTGAGGCATATAGACTTTTCTACTACTTTAAGAGCCTCCTGCTCCCTGGCAAACGTGAACCAGCAGAACGTGTTCCACCACCCCATCTCAATAAGAACCAGAGAGCTCCTCTGACTTGCTTGAGGATTCACAGCTGCATCAGGCTGGCCCTTTCTTCCTGAACTCTGACAGCAAACTTAGTGGGTACTCTGCATTGTTCATCTTCCCGCCTCTGAACCCCATTCCCTCAGACCACTTTGAAGATCCAGGCTCACTCTAGTCCCCACACTCACAGCCACAGTACTATGGGGGTTAGGCTACTCCTCACAGGCAGACTAGGTCATTTAGGGAGCTTCTATAGTGATTGGCTTTTGGTTTTTGATCCAATATGAACCCATTTTTATCGCCACACTTAGAGCACATATTGTTCCATTTTGTACTCACAGGAACTGGGGACCACAGGCACACAACCCACACTGCACCACTGTCAGTAGTGGTCCTCACACCAGTCTGGGTGTGCAGTATGAGTGATAGTATTGGATTGGGGCTCCTTGTCCCTAATCCTGGGGACACCGCCCCTCTAGTTCTGTTTTTCCAGCCCCTTAATCTCTTCCATGTCTGCTTCCTCTTCTTGATTTGGATCCACATCTGTTGCTGAATAGTTGTACCAGATGTCTCTCTGCTTCAAGTCCTTTTAGCCTGTCACCCACAGGATCAGTCTATCCAGCTAACTTAGGTCATGCGCCACAGCTCTTGGCTTAATGTTTATCCTTCCCTGTTGCTCAGGGAACGGAATTGTCTACATTTGTGGAGCAGTAAGTATTTCACAATCTGGCTCCACCTACCCTTGTGTGCTCTCCCTGAGTTGCTCGAGGTGCTCATCCACATGAGAGTTCTTTTTCATGATAGTCTAGGAAAGTGCCTAAAGAGAGGGAGGGTTTGAGAAAGAATGGAATCTCCACTTGCAACTACCACCAGCAAGAGGCCCAAGGAGGACTGTTAGATGGATCAGCTAAAGGTCTTCTCCAGCGAGGGCCACCATCATAACAGAAACACATATCACCCTGGGGAAAGGAGAAAGCAAGAGGAAGGAATGGAAGGGGGAGGATAAGTAAAGGGATCAATTGCTCATTCCAACTACGAAAGGAAAGAGAGATGGCGAAGTGCTCAGTTGGACTCTTTTTATTTAGCTAGAAATTTGGCAAGTGTTTTTCTGCATCAAGCACTGATGAGCATTTTACCAGCAATAGCTCCCTGAAATCTCCCAGAACTCCTTCTGGAAGGTTATGCCTACATTATACAGAAGAGGTTTCAAAGATGAAACTACTTCCCCCAAAATGAGTGGCAAGTTGATAACTGGGCTTTGCACCCCTTTCCATTGCCCTCCAGAGCCTCACTTACCACAAACCTTGCCCACCCTATATCTGTACAGGGAAGCAGAAGAGCTGGAGAGTAGAGGTGAGAAGGAGGTTATTGGGGAGTCAGGTAGGATTTGGGGGCTGAACATATCACTTTTCAGATGGAAAGGGGCTAGATAGAAAAGAAACCATTTTAGAATTCAGATAAGAAATGAGTCCATTATAAACAAGAGGGAGTAGGAATTGAACATTTAAAGTGCCAGGGATACACCTTCTAACTACATGAAATGTTATCAATAAGGCAAAGACCAATCAGAGCACAGGGGCAGGTGATGGCCCTATCCCAAGATGCTTATAGTAGAATAAATTAGATGGGTAAATAATGACTTGTCCTGGACTGCTAGTGTGCAGTTACCTGTCCACCAAGCCTGGAAGGTTTAGCACTCAGCAAGTGACCTTATCCATCCCCAAGCATCTCTAGGAAGTGCTTAATATGTGTTGGTGTGAAATAGTGTCTGAAATAGGAAATCAAAGAAGAAAAATACCAGTGTCCAGCTAAGGTTGTTAGAAGGGAGCTGGGGGTTCTCTCCTTTTGCCAGTTAAGGAGGGGCTTTCTGAAATATTCTGGGATAATGGTTATCTACATAGTGGTCAGGACTATGATCTCCTATTGATACAGTTTCCAAGGGTTTTCCTTTCTTTTTTAGGGGGTAGTGGGAGCAGGGGAGGGACCCAAGATCCTGATAAGCCTCATTCAAAATCTTGAAGTTTGAGATCCCTTTTCTAGACTCATCCTCAATCTATAGGAGGAATTTAAGCCCGATAACTAAAAAAGCAAGAACTGGCCCATATCCTTCTGACTCTGCTCTCTCCTTTATAAACCACATCACATCCCTGAACAATTACCACATAACTATTTTAGAACCCAAATTTCCAGATATTTTGTGATCAGGATTAGAGGGGCAAAGTCTCTATGCTGAATCCTCCCAGCAGCAATGCTTTCCACTCACTTGATAGGTGCCTATGATTCACCTCTCCTCACGCCTCACTAAAAATAAGGTGGTTGGATTAGACAGTCCTTGAGCTCCTTTCCAGTGCAGTCATCCTCAGATGCCCTGGTACCTAACAGGGTAACTGAACAGAGAGCATGATGAGTCTAGGATCTGGGTCAAGTCCACATCTTGGGGCATGGAAGAATCCTGGTGCAGCTGAAGATGAACTTGGCAGGAACTGGCTGAGATGATTTTCCTGGTGACGGTAAAATGTCCTGCAGGTTCTATGCAGGTAGGTTGATGCATGTGAGGGATGGGATTGGACTCATTGCGACCCCAAGTAATGTTTCCTTGCAGGATGTTTCCAGGCAGCATGTTCCCTGAGAAGGTGACCCTTTCCCATAATCAGCAAGGAATGTCTTCACTTAAAGTCAGAGCCATGAAGGAATAGCTTTCCAAAATTGAAGTTCTGGTTATTGAAAAAAAAATCATAAAATCCATTTCCAACCTCATCTCAGTACATACACGCAAATTCAAAATCTATTTTTAAAAAGTCACAAGGAGATAGGAACTCACAAAAAATCAGCAAGAAAAAGAACTGAATGGGGAAACCCTACTTAATTAAAAAGCATCAAATGATGTCAAGACGGAAACAACCTACCAATTTCACCACATCAAAATTAAGTATTTTCAAAGCGAAATACCACAAACAGAACCAAAAAGCAAAGTGAGTAAACTATTTACAGACCCATAATGTGTAAAAGAACACACATAAAACCTTAGCAATAAAAGTACAACAGATACAGTTGTAATTTATGTATGTAGTTTACCAAAGAGAAAATAGAATTGACTGAACATTTTTAAAAAATATATTCAATTTCACTAACAACCAAAGTCAGTATTTAAAAATGGAAATACAACTTTGGCGTATATAACGATATAAAAAATATATCAATAAAATAACTAAAAATGGAATATAAGTTTTCACCAGCAAATTTGAGGGAAAACTATGAGTACCCAATTCTGATGAGGATACAGTGGAACAGGCAACATTATTTAGTGCTGAAGGGAATATAAATTGCTATAAACTTTTTTGAAAGGAATATGGCAGTTGGAGAGAAGAGCTGAACATTTCAAAAAATGCAAATGGCCTATATATACAACATTTATTGAGTTCCTACCTTGGTTAGGTGTGGTGCTGGGAGTTAAAATATGAAGATAAATAAGATGTGGTGCCTGCTCTTGGGCACACAAAGAGGTAAGACAGACACATAAGCAGATAAGTAGTAAGGCAGCCAGAAATATGCTTGGGATTTCCATCCAAGCATGGCTCATCTGGGGCAGATGGTGCTATTATGTACCTTTCTGGGTGTATCCAGGGAAGTTTCTAGAAGAACTGCCCGGAAGAGTAGTTCTTCAGGTAGAGGGCAGGGACAGAACTCACGCAACTGAGGGTTACCATAGTGTAGAATAAGGCAGGGGTGAAGAAGCCCAAAACACAGCTATCTAACCCACAGCCTATGCCTATCTAATTGAGGAATTAAATCTTTTCCCTGTTGACAGGTAGCCGCTGGAGCATTTTGAGCAGGCAGGTGCCATAGTAAGATTTCTGTTTCAGTTGATTACTCTGGGTGCTTGGGGACACTGGGAAGTGTGAAGGCAAATGAGAAGATGATTTACCTCAGTTCAGGTAGAGAGAGCAAGGTCTAGAGTAGGGCAGGGGCCAAGAGGATAGAGAAGTAGTCAGATCCAAAAGGTAAAACTAAGAGAACCCTCTGACTGATTTCTGGAGTTGAAGAAGTAGGGTCGGATGCCTTCCCTGTTTCTTCTTGGGTGACTGAGTGGGAGGGAAAACCCCCAAGAGAAAAAGTAGCCTAAGGAATCATAGGAGGATTGTTGAGCTCAGTTGTGAAGTTAGGTGAAAGATGGGCATCCAGGTGGAAGAAGTCTACAAGGAAGGAGGGAGAGTATAAATTCCAGTGGGACAAGAGATTTGGGTTGTAATTGATGGTGATTATTACCATGGATTTTGTCTAGCGAGCTAGAGAGAAAAAGACACAAAGGCCCCGGCACGAAAAGAAAGTCAGAGAGATGGGAAAACATGGAGCTTGTGTGGCCATGGAATCCTCAGGTGTGAAGCATTCCCTGGAGAGAAAAATCAGCAGGTAAAAGACAAAGGACTGAAAGCCAACTGGATGGCACAGTTCAGGGCCCTTGGGTCCGCAGTAGGGGCAGTGTTCTAGGAGAGGTGAGCTAAAAGCCCCCATAAGGTGAGCAGAGGAAAATGCAAGGGGAAGGGAAGCAGGTAGCATGACTACCTGTCCTAGGAAGAACTTGCAAGAGTAGCAGTTTATGTCAGGGAGAATTTCTGAACTGGGTTGAGAGGAAATAAGGATAGACATGTTAGAAAACAAGTTGAAAAACCTGTCACCTAAAAATCTGTTTAAATCAGAGGCACGGTCAAAGGATAGGGGTGATAAGGAGGAAAAATATCTATTGATGACCTTGATTTCTATCGTTGTCAGTTGGTAAAGTATTTGTGCCAGCTTGGAACTCGCAGAGGAACTCGCATCTCCCAATGGAGATAGATGGAGAATTAGAGACAGACTTAAGGAGAAGGTGCAAGTTCAGGAGCAGGGCCAGAATGAGCAGTAACTGACTTTCTAGGACTGGATCTAAGAAGATTCTGCCGGGGAGACTAAGCAGGAGGGATGAGAGAGGAAGGCCAAGAGTGGGCATTGTAGAAGCGTAGGGAGGAAAGAGTTTTAAGAGGTCAGGGTTGCCCCTGATGGGCCAGATACACAGAGGTTGACAGGAGTTAGGGGAGTGGGGATGAGGATGTCCCCAGAACCTGGCCTTGGCAATCCTGACCTCAGCAACTTTGGGGGAGGGAGCAGAAGCCCCACTGCATGGGGCTGATCTGGAGTCTGGCTGAGAAAGTCAGAGACATGAGGAGGAGGGGGAGCAGGTGATCCTAGAAGGTGCTAATTCTCACAGGCTGACTTTTAGTGGGAGGAGGGCTGTTCCAGCCCAAGTCCCAGCAGCAGGGACAGGGGGTACTAGGGGCTCTATCCAGGTGGGATTAGGAGTAGAGGTGAAGGGATTAGTTGTGCTGACAGGAGGGACAATTTAATTCATGT
>PVHY01012133.1:0-45559 GCA_004024945.1 Uropsilus gracilis
CAGGTAGCAGGAACTCCATGGTGCCAAACCAGCAAAGTTCACTTTCTTCTCAGGCCTAACTTTTGCACGGCCTCTTTCGGACACAAATCAAACTCAGCAAAGCAAACTCCAACACGGAGTTCAAATCTGCAAACTCCTTAACTGCTTTCAGCACACATGCTGCCAGCCTGGGCCAGCCGAGGGTTGAAGGCCCTCGGTGTCCACGTGGCCAAGCTCACATGGCTCACATCTTTACAAGATGGCCGATTCCCATCTCTCCTCCACTGAACCTCTCTCTCTATCCAGTCTCCATATTCGAATCTGCATCGAATTCCCTCTCTTTGTTTGCACACCCTTTATATACCCTGATTTCCCGCCTTCCAGGAAATCTGTTTCACCTTGACTATTTCACCTCTTTTTTCCCCCTGCGTCCCCCTGAAGGGAAATTCCAGCTAAGGTCATTCCCCCATTTTAACATTACCTGTCCTTGAAATCTGCAATCTTAAACAGGAGGGGGGGGCACACCCTATCAAAAAGAGTTGGCTATTTAAAGTAAGTACTAAAGACACCTGGAGATGCAGTTAATTGTACAAAAGATGAAATGTGTGTGGATAGTTGACTAAGAGTCATATGATTGTTCCAGAAACTCAGTTGTATGAAAGATGGCTATAGCTGCCTTTTTAAATAGTTTAGGAGTGACTGATTAGTGTCTGTTAACTTTACTTTAAAACACACAGAGAACAACAAAAATTATCTTAAATTATAAGGTCCAGAGGTACTCAGACTTCAGGAATAGTTTGATCAAGGATCTGGCACAGTTTCTTTGTCATTTGCTCTGTTCTGCTCTTCTTCCTCTGTTGGCTTTCTTACTGATTGACTTTCTTACTGTAGCAAAGTGACTACAGCAGTTCCAAGCCTCATACATGAACACAATGTTCTAAAAAACAACATGCTTTTCCTTCTCCAGTAACTGGCTTTAGTTCCAGCCATCACTCTTATTGTATCTGAACCAATCACCATAGCAGAGAAGATGAAATCATGCAGAAGATTTAGTCAATCATAGCCCATCCTGGGACCGAGGCTGGCCAATTCCAATTAAGATATGTGCCACCATACACAGGCTTGGTGGGTGGATGGATGCTCACCGTATTTTAGTGAAGAAACTTATCTTTCTTAAAATCCCTGGTCTAATATTGTCTAGAATATTTCCAGTGATTTCTCCTGATTCCTCTGAGCATGATTGAGTCCCTCGGAGTCTGTCTGGTCCTCTTGTGAGTGTGGCACTGAAACACGCACATTTAATAAAGGTCATAAAATTCTAAAAGAGACAGTTTGAAATCTTTTAATCCACATCCTCATGCTTTTTCATTTTTTTTCAATAGAGATGTTTCCTTTCTAAACTCCATATACAGAGGTCTTTCCCTGGGCTGCTAAGAAGTTTACAGGGTAAAGTTTAGGAGGTTAGATTTGACCTAGTTCTGCCACTTAACAGTTATGCAAGTTACCCTGTCTGAGCCTCAATATCCTGATATTTCAAAAGAAAATGGTGATTATCAGTGAAGAATCAAATCTCCATGAGTTTCCTGGTGCTGATATAACAAATTCCCACAAATCTGGTGGCTTAAAACTACGCAATACATGTCTATTCTCATCATGTCTCAGGGTCTGAAGTCTAAGATCAAGGTGTTTTGACAGGGTTGACTCCTTCTGGAGGCTTCAGGGAAAAATCTACTTCCTTGCTCTTTCTAGCTTTTAGAGTTTGCATTCCTTGTCTCTTGACTACCTCCTCCATTGTCAAAGTGTTATCTCCAACCTTTAGTTCCATAGTCACACCTTCTTTCTCTGACTTGACTCTCTTGCCTCCATACCTTAAGGATACTTGAGATTACACTGCCCTCTGTGTCCTAGATAATTCCAGATAATCTCCTCATCTCAAGGTCTTTAACTCAATCAAATCTTCAAAATCCCTTTTGTCATATTTGAAGATATATCAGAGGTTCTGAGGATTAGAAAGTTTCTCTCTCTCTCTCTCTCTCTCTCTCTCTCTCTCTCTCTCTCTCTCTCGCTTGCTTGCTCTGTGATGGTTGTGCTGGGGACATTAATCTGCACAGTGCTGGTTATATAGTAAGCATTCAGTAAGTGTCATTAATGTCATTAGACACCACCTACTATGTGCCCAGTACCGGTATAGTCATGAAATTACCACAGATATCAAAACAGATGTGGCATCTGCCTTTGTGGGGGTGTATCCAGTCTTATCACTATAGCCTGTGAACTCAAGATTCTTCTACACAAAGGTGAGTTTAAAGAGATTTCAGATATGCTCAGTGACTATGTCAGCTTTTCTACATAACAAACTAACCTAAAGCTTACTAATTCAAGACAACTATTACATATAGCTCTTGATTTTTGGGGATCCTCAATTTTGGTTGTTGTCATCTGGGCTGCACTAAAGTAACTTCCACTGGGCTCATCACAATCATGCCAGCACTGCTGGTTTACAATTCTCTGGACCAGAATGAAAGGGAACTCTCTTCATGGCTTTCAGTTTTCAACAGGCTAGACCAGGCTTATTTTCAAGTTGGTAGAAGGGAACAACAACCACAAAAGCTGCAAAGTCCCTTAAGTTTAGGACTCAGAATTGACATAGCTGTCACTTCTACTGATGAAAGCAGATTATTTCTTGGTAGGAGAAGTAATAAAGCATTTTGGCCATTTTTGCACTCTACTATAATGACAGCATAAGGAAGATAAAGAAGAGTGGAGATTGTGTCCCTGCAGAATAGTTACCAGAGGAGAATTTTCCCCTGGAAAGTTCCCCATGAAAGGAGGCAGCAAGGCCATGACCTGTTAGAAGTGGCCTTGGGGTAACCAATTATTCTTGTGCTTTCTGTGAAGCACAGCACATTAGCATATTTCTTTCTCTCTGAGCTAAAATGGCAGGCCTCAAGATCTCTATTATAAATGACACAATTAAGTCCTTGGCAAGAAAAAGTCAAGTGCACCAACCTCTCTTCTCCTTTTCAGGAAGCTCTGAGGACAAGCTGAGCAACTACACCAAAGTGCACAAGTGACAAAAGACATGCATTTTTGAGAAATTAAGAGAGGTCACTGGAACACTAAATTCCTTTAAAATAAAGCCAATTTGACACGAACAAAAATTAGTAGGAAAGAAGGATAAAAACTGTTAATCTAGATTTTAAAATATTTGTTTACCTGGAAGCCTATAAGAATGACTGGAAAGGCATGTTAACAGTTGTTGATCATCATTACTGAGATTAGAGTGGATTTTTATTTATTGTTTCTACTTCTCTGAAATTTCTCAATTATTTTAATAATCAGGGGAAATGAAATTTATAGATTCAATTTTTTTTCAATATTCAAAAAAGAAACCTGTTTTATTTGATTGCTCTTAATGGTTTTTGCTGGAATTAGAGCTTCCATATTTTTCCCCTTAAAATAATCCAGGAGTACTAGTTTGCACAGTAGGGCCATAAACACCTAATTATAAATTTATAAAATAAAAGGTATTAATTAGCACAGGCTCCTTCTGTTGGTCCCTTACTTCCTTGAATGCCAAATGCTCAGAGCTCTTTTGCAAGGGAGATACCCAGAGACCATTACACTGACTTTTTGCACAAATGACTCTACACAGCTGTGATTTAACATCATGCTCTCTGCTCTTATCTGGGATCGATACACAGAAAAGTCTACAAAGAAAGCTCCTGAGTCTTTTATACCACTACAAAGATCTTGTCCTTATCTGGTTCATAGTCCTTTCCATGGAGATCCCCTCCGCAGTCTTCTTGTGTACGTAATGAGGAAGCTTGGTTTTCAGGATGCCCAGGTTTACTTCCTGTTAGGAGAGTCAGATGATGTCTCTTATCTAAGTGTCTCTTTACTTTTGTTGCTGTGAAGCTTAGAGTCAAATTTTGTACTCAATTAAAGTGACTTCCTTTAGCCAATGTTTTCTATCTGTTTGGTTAAGCCAGAAAACCCAGATAACAATATTCTAGAGTTTTCTGTCTTGCGTGACAGTGACCTAGAATGGAGCATTTTTTCCTATCCTGGAACTCTTTTTTTCCCAATTACCTTTCATTTGTCCAAACATTTCATGTTTGAATTGCTCAAACAGCCTGGACTTCCTGAATCTTATTATAGTCCTCTATTCTCAGCCCCAACCAAAAGCAAAAGTCTGTCCTCTACACTAACAGTGTGGGATTTCCAATGGACTAGTCTAGTCTGGTCATTTATTCATTCAGAATCTCTCCATGTCAAGTTTCAGTCCTTTGCTTCTCTTGGACAGTCTTCACTGACCTCTCTTAACTCACATTTTCCTTCACTCCAGCTATACTGGATCTTTAAGTTCCAGCCTCTTAGCCCTGTACATGCTGTCTTCCTGCCTTAAATGTTCTTACTTCCCCACCACTCTTTGGTTTGGTATTGCCATGAATCTTCAGGGTTTATTCACTGAAGGCTGGTTTGCCTAGTTCCTTCTCCACCCCTGACTGGCTAGGGACCCCTCCTGTGTGTTCCCATGATTGTTCACAATCCCCTGGCACTAGTTTGGATGTGGGGTCTTTACTTGCCTCCTGCTTTTAGGCCCCTGGGAGGCAGCCCAGCTCTACCTGCCCTCGTACTGCATGGCCTTCACAGTCCCTGGCACACACTGGATGCTCACTGTGCATTTGATAAATGCATAAGTTAATTTTTCTGGCATAAAAATCTCTCCCTTCCTCACCCTCATTATTTATTGTTTAGTCTTATATTGTTTTCTATTATGTGTTTCTGTTACCTTAAGGCAACCTATAGTAGATTATACTTCAGAAATGGTCACAATGTATCTTTCCCTGGAGCAAATCCTACCAAGGGGAGGGGTCCATTTCAGTGAGTCAGTGCTACCCTCTCCCAATGCTCTTAGTATGTGACTGATTGAATGTGGCTGACTTTGCATCAGTGAAGGCAGCCTTGCAAGCAAGCCTACACTCCCTCTCTTGGAACTTCACTACTGCCATGTGGACAAGCCTGAGTGACTGGAGACAGGACATTCAAACCCCTCTACTTGACAACAGGTTAGTCAGCCCCAGGTGACCCAACGAACTGAGGATACCTGAGTGAGCCCAGAAGAGATAGACTAAGGGTGACCCAAATTGGTGTACACACCTTGTTTGTCAAACAAATTGGAGAGCAATAACAAAGGCTTATTGTTTCAACTCCCATGTGGTAATGTGGTTTCTTAGAGTACATCTTGATATGTTCTCTGGTAGCTGACCTCAGGTGACACCATCTCCATTCTATACAAGGTTAACAATTTAAAGTCTCCAGGGGTTAGGGAACCACCTGATCTCCTTTTCTATAGTGTGGACAGTACAGTTCCTCCAAAGAGCCTAGCCGAACACATTTGGCTTAAGGGAGGGCCACTAAAGCAGAAAATATTGCCACAAGTCTAAGGAACTTCCCAGAGAGGAGCAATAAAAAAGGGGGGAAAAAGGCTGGGTAAATCTGGGATGAAAGGAAAAAGATGAAAATACAATTAAAATTATGGTTGCCATTGCCAGTCTCCCCACAGATTTCTCCATCACATGACTCTGTGTCTCTACTCCACGTCTCCCTTCCATGTCTCCCAAGCTTCTGATGCAAGTCCAAGGTTTGAAAGCAAGCGAGTCCTGCTTCTCCATGAGTCTCTCTGCTTCACGTGTCTCATAGCTTCAGCTAGCATCTCAGCCCTGCCCCTCATTAGGTGGGGCAGGGAACTTCCTTTCTATGGAGGAACCTGTTACAGTCTAGCATTCTTTTCATCTCCACTTTATTCCTGCTATCCTTTCTTGTCCCTGAAAATAAAACAAATTTTAATTCAATTCTTCTTCTTTGACTCTCCATAAATATCCCCATTTTGGCCAGGTATGGTGGCGCATGCCTGTAAGCAGCATCCTAGGAAGCCATGGCAGTGACCAGGGATCACGGCTGGAATTCCGCTCAGGGCAATGTAGCAAGACCTAGTTCCAAAAAAATAGCTGGGCGTGGTGCCGCGTGCCTGTAATCCTAGCTACCTGGGAAGCTAAGGCTGGGGATTGCTTGAAACCATGGCACCCCGAGCAATGTGAGCCTGCGGTTCCATGGGCAAAAATAGCAAGACCTAGTCTCAAAAAAAAAAGTATCCCCATTTTGCTTACACTGTACCTTTCACCCAGCTCTAAGTAACTGGATCCTCCATAAACTCTAGCCAGTCACTTAACCTCTTTGAATTTCAGTTTCCTCATCTGTACAATGGGCACAACAATTTCACTGACTTCCAGCGGTTCTGAAGTTCAATCATCAGTTCTTTGAATATTTACCAAGGACCTTTTGTGTGCCCTGAATGTTCTAGGTGCTAGGGACACATTAGCAAGCAAATGGAGGGAGAAACATTTTTGCCCTAGGAAGGTAACATCCTACCAGAAGAAGACAGACAATGAAGAATGAGTAAAAGAAAATTGTATGGCAAGTATGATTCTAAAAATTGATCAAAGTGAGAGAGATGGAGAGGTGGAGAGTAAGCTGAACAATAAGTCCTGGTTGCAGTTTTACACAGAACTATGAAAGATAGGTCCTTTGAGAAGAGGGTATTGCAGACAAAACTTGAGGAGATGGTAGTCAGCTTTTCAGCTATCTGGGAGAACATTCCATTGGGAGTACAGCTAGAGTGAAAGGCCTACCACCTGAGGTGGGAAGGTGCCTGGTGTGTGAGGCATCCCCGTGGCCCAAATGGAGTTTTGGAACAGAGAGCAACAGGAGAGAAAGGCAGAGAGAAAAGGTGTCAGTTGTATTGATAGTGGGGATTAAGGAGACTTGGGCCTTGGTTTTACTCATGGGGAAATGGGTAGGGGGGGTGGACAGAGGTGCTGCTTTGGATTCTCCCAGGGAAGAAAAGAAGAGATAGAGCTTTCAGTTTGACCTACATGTGCCTGGCATGGAATAATTTCTTCAAGCTAGTTTTAAAGCAGGTGGTAATTTTTTAAGTTGCTGCCAATATGTCTAACTAGGAGACACAAGGGCCCTCTAAGGTATGTAACATGTGGGTCCCTTGGCTCTTAAGGGCACCTGGGTCTGTGTATGACTGGTAACATGGGTCTGTCCTCCACTGAACTTCAAACAAACAACTCTGATAAGCAAATTTGCATGAGGGTCTTAGAGGCTTTTGGGAAAAAAGCCTCTCGTTAGGTTTGGTAGTAATAATCTCTGCTGAAGGAAGTGGTATCACCTGAGGTGAGCTCCAGAAAAAAGAAGCCACTTCCACAGAGAATGTGAGTAACAGTAACTTTGTCTTCTACCTCAGTTTTGCAAACACAGATCCTCCCCCAGGGCTCTGGGCCAAGGCGACTATGCAGAGACTGTGATAATTATCCTGAAGGATCAGGGAACTGGTGAAGGCACCCAGGGTCAGGGCTCAACCTGACAGCAGCCAAAGATGGAACACACTAGGTGGTACTGATTCACTAAATCAACTGAGCAACCACCCCAACCAGCCAGTCTCTCCATCCCCCTTGGCCTGGTGCTTCGGTGCAAGCTTGGTTCCTTTAGACCCCTGGGATTCTTGAAAATTAGGGAGGCAGGGATAAGGCAAAAGACAGAGAGGTAATATAATGCTGCTAATTAAATAGGAGGAAGCCTGAAGCCAATTAGTTAGGAATGAACACATCCTTATCGTACCTGAGCTGCGTAAGAAAAGTCAGACCAGTGAAGCTGACTCTTCCTATTACTTCTAAAGAGTTTAAGTCAGCCAGGCTACCCCTTTATGACACCAAGGTCCTCCTTCCAAACATGTGTCATACTATCTTTAGGCTTCAATCTCACAGTTGGCCAGGACACAGACTACAGGGACCTGCTGAGATTGCACAGAACTGGGAGCTGGTTGCCTTGGAGAGGCTTACAGTTCTGGGGAGACTGACTGGGTCTTGCAGTAGGTGAGGCTGATGCTGCTGAATGACAGGAGCATCCTGAGATTTGGCTGGGGTTTTGGGGTATGTTCTGGGAAGCGCAACCAAATAAAATAATCTCCCCCTCCCCCTTCAAGTGATCCTATTGTGCAACCAAGCATGAAACCACTGGTTTTGAACCATGTGTGTTATAAAAGTTCCAAACTGGAACACATTTTATACTGAACAGGGTCAACAATGATAATCACACAGGTTAAGCAGGTACAGATTGGGATTATCCTGAGTTAATCTGAATGTGCCAAGTTGACAATGTCCTGGTAGGGTCTTGGCCCTCCCCAAGGACTCAAAGCTAATTCATAAGCCTGGACTTGAAACCCTGGTCTGTGGTTTTTAATTTGAGTTCTCCTTTACTTCTTCGTATCTTTAATTACTCTCTGTGAACTTGGAATAATAATCTCTATCTTGTCGATCTAATCTAGGGTGACTATGTGGTCATAATCCATGTGAACATGCTTTAAAAGGCTGAGCAAATTTATGGAATTGGAAGGCATTTTTATTATTATGAGTCTGTGGTTACCAGAGCCAGTCTGGGATCTACCCACCTCAAGTTAAAGTGACCACAGTTATTTGAATAATAAATAACAAATGAGGTTTATTAGCTAAAATAACCTTGACAAAGTGGAAAATTGGAGTGATGGAAATCAGAAAGACATTTGATAAGAAATGAGTGTCATTCCTGGATCCGGGCTGAGCAGGGACAGGCTCTTAGGAGAAGATAAGAATCTCAGAGTGGCCCACAAGCTAAATGGGAATCAATAGTGTCTCTAAAAATAATGAAGTTAGTATGATACATAAATAGAATCATTACATGTCTAAACCATGAGATCATACACCCAGACCTCTCAGATCAGTTTGAAGGAGGGTAGAGTTGATCTGAAATTGAAATCATTAAGGTAGTGGGGGTGGTTGCTGGGGGCTGCAAATGAACTTCCTCCCAAACTGAGATGTATTGCAGGTGAAAACACTGAGATCCAACAATGCTCAGTGAGATATTGGGCAACCAATGATTTACTGATGGAGCCCAGCTGGGCTAAAGGTCTTACACCTCTGGTATGTTGAAGTCAAATAAAATGTACTGAGAGAGGACCTAAACATGAATATGACCATACTGCCATTATAAGCCTCCCCACCCCAAATATCAGTAATCCTGTTATCTGATACCCAGTCCCTGTGCGATTCCCCCCCTCCCATTTCTTTCAGAAACTTCTATTTGGTTGGTTCAAGTCACAAATTAAACATCTCTCTTGATCCCCCCACTGCATTTGGTTGCTAGATCTTCTAGGTCTGTCTTCATCTTTAGCAGTTTCCCTTCCTTTGTTTTATGCTATATTTTGAAAAAAGAAAGCCTGGGTTTTCTGTTCCACAGAACCTGCCACATTACAGTTCTACCTGATAGATTCCTGATGGTGAGGTTCAACTTGTCCTCTGTTCTCTGTGGTTCTTGTGAACTCAGAGCTTGACTGAGTTCAGGTTTAGTATTGCAGCAACTCTCCTTCAAATGAGGGGCCTCTGCCTTCCATTGCATCAGACCAGAAGGTTGTCTGATGTTGACAGGCAACATCAAGTTGTCTATCAGAAATATACATACTCTGTGGTATTTAAAAGGGAGACACAAACAAATCATTATATATCTGCTCAAACACATAGAATGCACACACATAGAATTCAGCAAGAGTGAACCCTAATATAAAGGGGGGTGTCAGGGGATAGTGGTATGTCAGTGTGGGTGCATCAATTGTAACAACTGTACCACTCTGAGGCATGAGGACTGAGAGAAGGACATTTGAGAAATGGCTCTACCTTCCCTGCCAATTTCAGGTGTGAACCTGAAATCATTCTAGAAAACAATGTCTCCCCTCTCCTCTTCGTTAAGTGAAACTAATACTTTATGATAGTCCAAGATGGGGAGGGGGAAGGTGATGAGAAAGGGAGATGAAATAAAAATGGTCAAAGAGGGTTGTTGAAACTGGGCAATGGGTACATGGCATTTGTTGTACTGTTGTCTCTGTGTAGTTGAGAATTTCTAAGAGAAAAATTAAAAGAAGCACGATACTGCTAAGACAAGACCCTAAGCAGAAGGTCTTCTTTCTCTTCACCCTCTTCTTAGACAAGACCCTAAGCAGAAGGTCTTCTTTTTCTTCACCCTCTTCTTAGACAAGACCCTAAGCAGAAGGTCTTCTTTCTCTTCACCCTCTTCTTTCTCTTCTTTGAAGAATCTAAGTTCTGTTCCAGGAAGCTACCTGGCCAGGTGAGGCAGGGGCCGTAGCACCAGCAAAGATGCAGTTCTCTACAGCTAAGCACTCAGCAGATAGAGAAACATTCCTTTTGCTCTTTTTAGCTTTTAATCTTCGCAACAGAGAGGAACTTTATTGTTCCCACCTCACAGACATACATTACGTCACCGATGTTCATGGGTCTCCCATGGGAAGGCCGATCTGCAGGACACCAAGTCCAGCTCTCAAGAGCGCACTGCTGTACTGCTTGGCTGGCATTAATGCCTCTTCACTAGGTTTTCCCTCTAGTTGACTGAACTTCACAGAAATTGGTCACTGGGGCCCAGGCAAATTGGAAACAAAGAGACAAAATACTTGCCATTGGAATTTCGCTGTCCCTTGTGGTGATCTCTTCCATGTTTCTGATTGTCAGACTCTTGCGAGTGCTTGTTAAAAGGTAGGTTCTAATCATTTATACTGAAGGACTCTTAAAGCTCTTGAGGGATCACACCCCATTAATGCCCAGTCACTGGGCAGTGAGGGCACATCCAGCTCTCACATCAAGTAAACTGCTCTGGAAGTGCAGTTTTTCATATGCCAACAATACTCTTAATAAAGAGATTTTCAGAAGCATAATACTCTGTTGTTTAGGAATGCTAGTTTATGTGTCTTCAATAAAGTGTGAGAGGAGAAGGGAGAAGGCTGCACTTTATGTAGGACTCAAGAGGCTGCTGGGTCAGAAATACACACTGAGAAGGGGGTTCAACATGTGTTTGTTTACAATACTTTGTTAAACTCTTTATGCTTTGGTGTTATCTATTCAAATGTTGTATTTCACAACTTTGAGGGGGTAAAAAAAAATTAAAATTGATCTTCCCTCCCTCTTTGTTGAGCACCCACTATGTGACATGCATGAAATGTATACCTCATCTGCTCCAGTAATCTGCTATAGATCTGAGGGACATGCTTTGGGGACCTCTTGGTCACCTTGTATTAGAACAGAGATTTCTCACTGTGCCAAGTTGGACAGTTTCCTGTCTCTCATCCTGATATCTAAATATTCACATTCAATGTTTCCGTTCTCCTGTTTCTAAATTTCCTCTTAAAAAGTCTTCAGGTCCTCAGTGCTCCACAGCATATTCAGGCTCCTTGAGTCTCATCTCTCTTAGATCTTTCTCCCAGAACTCCAGTTTTATTTTCTGCTCAATAGCACATACAAGTTTGGTTTTTTTTAAAAAAAAATGCATGTAGATGAGCACGGATGATTTTATGTGTTCACTTACCTGAGAAGGTACTTTTATTTTAATCTGGCTGTTTTCATGAAGCAGAATTCACAGAATGATGAGAGTATCAGGCTCTCTAATGATTGTAATGGATATGCTATCAGGATGAATGTTCTCTAGTCGCTCTAACCTGGGTGTAACCCCTTCTCTCTGCTCTCTCCTGTTTTCCTCTGGTACTGCCTTTGCCACCTGCCCTTGCAATGGTCTATTATGTCTCTCTTAACTAGATTATCTCGTCTTTGAGGGCAAAAGTTCTGTGTTCATCTATGCCCTGAATGCAAAACTATTCCATGAATTAATGCTTGTTTGTTACTTAGCATCACTGCAACACATTCTTTGAACATTTTAAACATCAACTATGTGTGCTTGTGTGTATATAGCACACTTGTGTGTGGATTCATTCTTGGCATTGCTTCCTGGTACCTTAGAATGACACTGACCTCTATGGTAACCACTAGTCACATAGGCAAAAATTTAAATTGCATAAGGTGGCAGACATCATATTTCTATGGGACAGCATGATCTAAAGAATTCTTGCCTCTTTCCAATCACATTTACAAGTTCCCTTCACTTCCCTGAGAGTAAATCACTTGAGTCTGGAAGCAAAGACTTACTTCAAGGAGCAAAGAAGTTCCTGACAGTAGTTTTTCTCCCATTTGCCTTCAACTCCTTGAACAGTTTTTTCCTTCCAATTTCTCTTGTGGGGAGGATGCCATCAAGTTGCAAATACCAGTGGTTCAATCCTGCTTGAGCCAAGACATCATTTCTGTCAGCACTAGCTCTGCAGCAAAGGTTCTTTTGGTTCTGGTTGGCTGAGCAGGTCTTGTTCCTAAGCCCTAAAATCCCTGTTCTGGGACGACTTCATAAGTGGGGTTGACAGCCTTGAAGAACTTAGAGGAGGAGGCGAGCTGCTTAAAATACAGAGCTCTGCCAGGAGCACGTGCCCTTGGGGGTGTGGCTCGGGGTGATGGCCAGGAATACTAGGGGTTGCCAGGAGTTGGAAAGTGCTGCTTCCTGACCTGAGCGCTATTTATGTGGAGGTCACTTTATGATGAGTCACCCAATTCCACAGTTGTGATTTGTACTCTTTTCTGTAGGTATGTTTAAGTTTCATAAAAATTTTTACATAGTAAGAAATAGATTATGAACGAAAGTCACAAAAATCTACTGAGAAGGACTAGTCTCATGAAAATAAGGCTATGGGACAGAATATTTAGAAACTTTTCATTTTTTTCACCTTTTAAGTGTGTCAAATATAAATACAGTATTTTCTACAGATGTTCTAGACGGTTTCCATGATCTGCCTGTGGCAACGCCCTAGTGTGAGCCCCTCCCCCCTGAGTGGGGGTGGAGCCTATGACTGGCTTCTAATCAGCAGACCGCAAGAGTGTATGTGGTTGCATGTTGTTCATGGTTACCAGGCATAAAATGTTGCTGTAGACTCTTTCCTGTTGACTTGGAGGAAGCAAGATCCGTATTAGGGATCCCAGTGTGGAAAAGACTTGTCCCGTGATGTCCCTCAATCAGAAGCTGAAACTTTCAGTCTCAAACCAGGTACTGAATTCTGCCATCAACCTGAGGAGCATGAAAGCTGATCCTTCCCAAATGAAGGCTCCAGGGAGACCACCACTCCAGCTTATGTCTTGATTGTACCCAGATGAGACCTTAAACAGAAGACTGGCAAGGCATGCTGGGATTCCTGATAGATGAAAACTGGGAGAAAATTAACCAGCATTGTTTTAAACTGCTGTATTAGTACTAATATATAATAATAGAAACCATTAAAACACGAAAAAAATTGCAGCTCAGCACCTGAACTCCAGTGGGCTGTCAGTTGAAATTCCTTGAATGTAAGTACCCTAACATATGGGTTTTCAGTCTCCCTGCCTCCAACATCCCCTCTCTCTCTCATACACACGTGCACACACAAACTCACATAGATACAAATGGGCCTGGGGTAGCTCTTATGGAAGATTTAGCAGGTAAAGAGAAAAAAATTTTGAATACAACTTTTTGAAAATGAAATTAATACACATTCATGTAGAAATTATAAGCACATATTAACAAAGAAAATATAAAGACACCAATTTCTTCATTGAACATATAATACTTTTGTAATATCCATAGTTAATTATAACTGACATAAAAAAGGCACTGATTTTGTATGTTTATAAAAATAATACCTGCTCATTGTACAAAGTCTGGAAAACAGAGAAAAATAAAACATTTAAAGTCAATAGCACACCCAGTCACAGAGAGTCTCTGAATATTGCAATATGTCATCATTTTACATGTGTATGTTAGCTTGGGTTGCATAACAAAATAGTCTGGGAGGCTAAAACAACAGGAATTTAGTCTCACATTTTTGGGGACTGGAAGTTCAAGATCAGGGTCACAGTGGTTGGGTTCTAATGGAACGCTCTTCCTGGAGATGAAGAAGATCCTAGAGAAGATGATTGCCTTCTTGCTGTGTTTTCACATGATGAAGAGAGTGAGTGAGCCTTCTAGGATCTCTTCTTACAAAGAACTGATTCTGTCCTCTGGGAGTCCCGCTCTTACTGCCTCACATAACCTTAATTTCCTCCTTGTAATTCCTGCCTACAAATTACACTTATGATAGGGGTTCGAGCTTCAATATATGATGTTTGGGGATACAACTACTCCATAGCAGTTTCTGCACAAATTTCAAAAAATTAAAAAATAGAACTTTACTCTGTTTTCACTTTGTATAATATACTTACATTCTCACACTAGTCTATGTTCTTCTACTTAATTTTTATGGGTTGTATAATATTCCTGCACAATAGCCACATAATGGTTGTATTACTGTACCATTTGTTATTGAAGCCCCTAAAGATTTGCATTTGTAAACTTTCCTAGAGTCAAGAGCAACAAGGCAGATATCATTTGTAATTTGATGTTCCTATAGCTTTAGACACCTCAGAAAAAGAGGAAGTAGTATTATCAGGAAGCCCAAGGTAAATTAGAAAACTCTGCCATAAGGAGATACTTTCAGCAGCTTTAACCTTCATGTGCTTTGTGCCTTGAGGCTATGTGGTTATTGCCATCCCTTTGAAGAGATGGCATCTCTTCAAAGTGTCATTTTATAAAGGAGAGAGGGAACTGGCAAGGGTCTGTTAGGCCCTTATGCTGGGTCATGCTCTACATTATAGGAAGAAGAAGGACAGAAGATGAACCATCTTAGCAACCACACAGCCAGACAAAAGGCAACTATCAATATTGTATGGTATAAAGGAGATGATTTTTGGCCACAATAGCAGTCTGCACAAATCTTGCTTTTGGCTACCTTCTTGGGAAGATGGAAGACTGAGAGAATGAAAGTAAAAAGTAAGGGATAGACTGCAGTAGGCATGTGTTGGTTTTGTCTGCCCAGAATATATTCTCCATTCTTCTGATAATAGGATTCTGGCTCTCCTGTCAGGGCAAGGCCTCCATCATTCTCCATTCACTATGACCAAAAATGGCCAATGAATGCCTACCAAACTCTTGCCTAATCTAGGGGATATGAAGGGCTCCATTTCTTTCTGCTGACACAATGTAACCTGGAGTTGCTGATGATGAGTCTACCACTGAGGAGTGAAGGGGAGGTGAGAAATAGGCAATGAGTCTTGATAACATAGTTGGAATATCTGGTTGCGGCTGCACTGAAGCTTTGAAGCAAATACAATTTTTGCCCTAGTGTCCCCATTGCCCCCCAGACCTTCATTTTTAAACCCAATTTGAATTGGATTCTGATTTTAGTGGCAACCAAAAAAGTCCTGAATAAAATACCTTCACATTTAACCAGGGCTTCCGTTGTGTCTCAATACAGAGCTTTGGAGAAGTCAGCTATAGGACCTTTTTACCAGAGCTCTTGTGACATCTGTGACCTAGAACCAAAGCAGCCCATATACGAATTTCCAATCTAACCACCATAGTGAGAGGAAGGATAGACCCATGCATTAGTGATGAGACAGAAAAAGAGAACATTTGTTAAAAAGTAGGTGATGGTGGGAATGAACAAGTGTGCGTAGAGCAGAGCTGGGCTTGTCCTTGGTCTTCTTGCTCAACCTTATGACAGAAGAAGACAAGGAATGACGTGACCTGGTAAACTTGATTTTCTGGCATTTAAGAAGTGTTCCTTTGGGAATGCACTCCTTGGGATCTTAGAATTAGAACCAAACCTCCACCCACACTCCAGCCCTGTGGGTTGGGAAAGGAATTTACTCTGCTTAGCCTAAGAGCAGATGGCTGGGAACACCAGCAGCTCTCATGGCCTAGACATCTTTGTCCTACCTTTGGAAGGAGCTGCCTCTTCTTAAGAGTCTGTCCTACTGGTGACTCTATTTATCAGCCCCTCACACTTTTTTGTCACATCTGTTTCTCCTACCATGGCCCACCAGGGAGCATCTCCTTTGGTCAGAATCCTTGCCCAATCTCCCTGTGAGTGAGGTTCACTTATGACAGCAGATGATGCTTTGGGGCTCATAGGTCTGATGGAACTGTGATCTGGGCAGTGATGGGAGGCTCTCACATGATGCAAATTATGGCTTAAAATGGTACTGAATTTGAGTTTTTCCTTCAGAGTAGAAAATCCCAAGAAGGTTCCAGATCCTGGCCTTGGTTCATCTTTTCCAACCCAAGCTGAAAGAATATGTGTGTTTGTGTGTGTGTGTGTGTGTGTGTGTGTGTGTTTATGTGAGAGCCGAGATGTCCATGCAAACATCAGAGTATCTGATACTGAACTACAGTTCTGATATGCTTTCCTCTCCTCTCCCTGCCTCCCCCTCTCTTTCTAAAAGTTATCCCTAATGTGTGAGCTAGACTATGGGGTGAGGCTACAGGTGTTTTCTATTACTCTTGTTCCCCTTCAGCCATCAAGTATAGCTCCATCCTGAAAGTCAGCCCCCAGTTAGTGGTGTTCAAACACCCACCAGGTGAGGCACCAGAAGAATGGCAGCTGGCATCCCAGCCCTTCACCCAACACAACAGAGTATAGGAGGGACCCCAATCTAGCCTTTCTTCTACAAGTTGGGGGGGAAAAAGAATTCGCCTTTTTGAGCTGCCATCCTAGCATTGTTCGCAGAACTGCTACTCAAAGGGTGATCCCAAAATCAGCATCTTCAGGAAGGCACTTTGTATGAAGGCATATTCTGGGGCTTGAAGGTCAGAAAGGAGCTTTTGCTTTCAAGGCAAAGTACCTGGTCCAGATCGCTGAGCTGGGGGTGCAGGTGGTGGGCAGGGCCTGTACCTGTGCCCTGAGGTAGGGATGTGCAGCCTGCTGAGTGGCAGCTGATTCCTGGGGACACTCGGGACACCTCTCTGCAGCCACCTCCAATCTCTCTGGTATTAGCCTCTAGGAAGTCCACTACATTCTTGGTGTTTCCAGTCTGTGCCCCCAAGAAAATCCAGAACTGCAAACACCTATTGAAAGTGAATGATAAATATGTGGGTGAATTTTCCTGTCTGCAGTCAAATGTAGTGTAAGTGTAGGAGTACCTAGAAGGGGATTTCAAATCTCAGGCCCAGGAGGACAGCGTGAACCCAAAATATGACTTCTCAGCTTTTCCTAGCCTGCCCTAGCCCATCTTATTTCTACAAAGATAAAAGAAAGGCATTTTCTCAGTTCTACCCCCCACCTACTTGGCCAGAAGTTCTGCCAGCAATGCATATGTTAACAAGTCCTCCAATGACTCTGGTGCTTGGTAGGCTGAAAACCAGTGACTGAGAGAACAGTATCTTAAGTTGTGTGAAAATGAGCACCGCAGCTGACCCTCACAGGAGGGGGGTTGGGGGGACTGTGTCTGGCTCAGTGCTAGCTCCCTCTTTAGCATGTTATATGCCTTTCCTAGGTCAGAGGCTCTACTTGAAGACACTAGAACATTAGGACAATGAGGACATTAGAATAATGAGGATATTTTTGAAAAAAATTATTGATGCTTGGGTCGAAATTCAGATAAACAGAATCAAATGGCCTGCTGGATCCTGAAAACAGGTTATTTTTAAATAGTCCCCAGTGATCCTGATTCATAGGGACATGAGAGAAACATACCTCAGCCCCTCTGATGCCTGTAGCTTTGTCATTGTCCCTCAACCATGGTTTCTGTATCAGTAAAATGTGTATGATGACTCCTACCCTTTTGCTCCCAAAAGAATGTTATGTGGAATAAATAAATTAAAGATGCAAAATCTTGTAACTACTCTTAAAATTGTATCACAAGATGAACTTGAAAGGTCAGCTCAGATCCAGAGAGAAACCCAACATTTCTCTCAGATTGGAGTGGGCAGTGTTGGGGCGACTCCCATCCCCTAGGCCCCTCTGGTGCTGACTTTCTGTTTAGATTTACATCTCCATATTTGCTTACTACATGAGACCCACCCCACTCAACATCTTCCCAAATTTCCACCAACTCAAGCACAATGCTGTGTAAGACACTCTGCAGATGGATCAGGATTACCTGAAAGACTCATAGAGGTGAAGCAAATACCCTGTAACTTCTAGGATGAGTCTGTACATCATTCCTACCTCTAGATACCAAGCTGTCCTTGGTATTCTCTGCTTGGCCTCCTGGCCCCCTCCCAGCAGCCCTCTTCCTGTTTTGCCTAGCTTCCACTCCCCGACTTAGTAGTTCATGGCCCTAGACCTTCCACTGTTATGTTGCTAACTCTTGGTCCCCTTTTAATGCCATCCCTGCCCTGTTTTTCACAGAAGTTCTCATCAAGAGGTTTGCTAAACAAAGATATTTGTCTCCCAGAAAAGGATCTTGCCCCATGTGAACATGCTATAAAAAGTTTTGGGAACATGACCCCTCCTGCTCCTGCTCTAGCAGACAAGAGAGTAAAACCCCCTGCATAGATTTGAAGTTTGAAAAAAACTATGCAAAATCTGATGCCTGCAGTAAAGTTAGTCACCCCCACTAACCTCACCAGTTTTTGCCTCTCCACAGAGCATTCTTTAGAAAGAAAGAGATTAAATCCATTGTTGCCTTCCTCTGTGCATAGGCATCATGACAAGATCTTTAGGTCAAAACAACTTAGAATCAAAAACCTTCCCACAGGAGTAATTACTTTTCTATTGTCAATGACTCACTGTTCCTACCTACATACACTAATTTCAAACCAGTGATTGTTGAAATCACAGAGTAAAATCTGTCATACTGCTTCCTGTATTTGAATCCTCACTTTATCTAGTAAACTTGTTAACTGTTGTTGGGACTTTATTTCCAGTTAAGACCCAGTGTTTTTCTTTTTCTTCTCCCCACCGCCTAAGCAGAACAATTACCAGCACTGCCCTTTGGAAGTTCAGGGTTCGAAGCTTAGATTTTCCCTGTGCTGATAGCTGACCTTAGTGATTATCTCACTCCTTGATATTCTAACGCTGGTCCTCAAGCCAGCAGCAACGACATTATTAGGAGTTTATCACAAGATGCAGAAGTTCAACTCAATGTCAAGCCTACTGAATAAGAATCTGCATGTTAGCAAGACCCCCATGAGTATGATGTGCTCATGAAAGTCTTAGAAGTCTGTTATAATCTCTGAGTCTCAGTTTCTTCATTTGTGAAATGAGGAAGGGTGACTACAAAAATTTTAGGAAATAATGTATGCAAAACATAAGTATGGTGACTTGGAAATTCTTCAATAAATGGCAGCTAATCTTATATTAATTATTAATTGTAACAGCTCTGTCTGCTAGGGATTGGTGTTCTACCCAAAATTAGAAACTTAGAGGAGGCTGAGTCCCTCAGGGTACAGTGATTGCTCTGTGGTAGATCGGGTGTAGAGGATTGGGGAAAGCAGCTCTGAGGTATCAGAACTTCAGGGAACTGCAGGGGGAGGGGAGAAATCAACCTGGTTTCTGCTAAGCAAAAGGCTGAAGTTTGCTATTTAGGTTCTTCTGCAAACTCGGATCTCAGCAACAAGGGGAGGGAGGGCAAGGAACAAAGAGCCCCTGTATTAATGTACTGCATCTTTTTCGCATGACATGTTCAGTAATGACCAGAATTGAAAGCGTTATTTGCATGTTAAAAATGGATATATAGAGAGTACATACAGTGTGTTCCATTTATAGTGAACTCTAGAACAGACAAAACTAAACAAAAAATGTAGAAATCAGAGTATCATTGCTCTTGGTACAGTAGGGAACTGACTGGAAAAGGGTTTGAGGGAACTTTCTAGAGGGGGATAGAAATACTCTAGATCTTGTTTAGGATAGTGGTGCTATCAGTCAAAACACATCCACATATAGAATGCAATAATTAGTCCAATTAATTTATTTATTCATACAAAACAGAAGTCTGGAAAGAAGACATATCTTCTCTGCACCTCATTTTCTCAGTCTGGGAGTAAACCAGATCCCCAACAATGAAGGCTCTCTAATACAAGACAGGGAACTAAAACTGATAAAGGCAAAGCTGAGGTGCCCAGGGACCTCAAACTGTTAAGGGAAAAAATCTCTGTTGTCCCTAGTAAATGCCCATCTATACATATAAGAGCAAGGTAATAAAAATCTGTATATGCAAACATTTTTAATCAGTTCAAAGGGGATAGAGAGAGGGAGAAAAGGAACAGGAGTGAGAAATACAGATTCCCAATCAAACCCTGAAATGAATCATCTTCTCATGGGCAAATGTTCAGTCAAACAGGCAGGGCCCAAAGTGGAGCAACAGGTCTAAGAGCTGAGCTACCAGGAGGATAAATGGAAGTTGACTCCTAGCAGGAAACACAATGAAGAGTTTGAGTAGGGCCCAAAGGGCTGGGAGAAAAGGAGAGAACTAAACTTCAAAATGTACCAACCAAGCTGAATCTACTGTAATGTTGAGGTGGCAGCTGCCATAGTCTCTTAAGAGAATAGGATCATGTCACCTGCCAAAGAGCTAAAATCAAAGAAGAGAGCACATATGTGTTCAGTGCCTAACTCTAACATGGCCACTCATGCCCACTCCTAGTTACCAGAAGCCCCTGCAGAATTGGGGAGAAAGATGGTACTTGTTCCCATGGATTTGGAGTGTACCTCCTCATACCACCTTGATGCTTATGTCTCTGCCCTAAGCCTGACCTGAATCAGTCACCTATCACTGGGGTCATTATGGGCAATGCCCCAGGCCAGTGTGGCTGGCAATGGGGGTGAAGATACTTTGCTAGACATCCTTAGGAGTCTGGGGGTGGAATGTCTAGCAACATTAGATTTGCTCCTGCTCCTCAGTGAGAAGGGGGTTTTAGAGTCAACCACCTAGACAGCTTCCATTTACAGATTCTTACATCACAGGTCTTGCAGCCTATGGTCTCTGTTCATTACCAAATATTACACTACAACCAACACTGGGCTGATTTTGGGGAACTGGCTCTTCTCAGCTTCCCTGTGGATGAAATACCCCTCAAAGCACTGTTTTGCACCTCCATGGGCACAGTGCTCAGTCCTTTCTGTCCTGTGAGTTTTGCCTCCATAAACTTGAACTTCAGATACTCCCATCAGTCTGGGCTGTTTTAGTGTCTACACTCTGAATGCCTACCCTCCCTTAGCCAGTGTCCTGGCCCATCTCTCAACACCCTTGAAGATGCTGGAGGTCATACTTTAACTTAAGACACATCATTCTCCTCATCTTCCACTCACTCAGACTTTTTTCATTGTGAATCTTGATCCAAAAAAGAGAATGTTTTCTCCTCTTTAAATCTTTATTTCCTGTTGCAAGACTAGCTTTTTCCTCGGATTCAACAGTGAATGGCTATTCTTTCAACAGAAACCCCACTTCTACCCTCAGCTGGGAAAAAAAAACACAGAAGATGGGTGGATCACTCAAGCTATTCATTCTCTCTCTCTCTCTCCCCTCACTCTCTCTCTCACACACACATAGAAGATGGGTGGATCACTCAAGCTTTTCATTCTCTTTCTCTCCTCTCTCTCTTTCTAGTCTCTCGCCTTCCAGGCCAATTCTAGTTTCTTTGATTGGTGCTGAAATACTCCGCTTGTGATTCTGTTGCACACTCTGGCATGCCACTTAATGTCTCTGCAGCTTAGCTTCTTGACAGTAATTGGGGACGATAATAGTTACCTACTTCATAGGGATACTCAGTGGCTCAATTAGAACAAGCTTTACAGAGCTCAAGTCCCATTATTAGTTGTAATAGAGTATGTCTGTCAGTGTTGGCCGAGCTGTTGGCTGGGTGGAAAATGTTTTTTCCAAGGAGAAACCATAAAAACCAAACTCTAGGGACTTGGGAAAAGAGAAACAGAGCTCAAAAGGCCTTGGAGTTTCCAAGCCCCCTTTTTTTTTTTTTTTTTTTTGAGATGAGGTTTCACTATTTTTGCCCATGGAACTGCAGGCTCATGTTGCCTGGGGTACCACAGACTCAAGCCATCCCCAGCCTCAGCTTCCCAGGTAGCTGGGATTACAGGCGCACGCCACCACACCCAGCTATTTTTTTGGAACTAGGTCTCACTACGGGACCCAGGCAGGACTCGAACCATGATCCCTAGCCCCTGCCGCTTCATAGGCTGAAGCTTACAGGCACAAGCCACCATGCCTGGCCAGTCCAGGCCCTTCTTATCATTGCACCGTTAGGACAAAGATGTTGGTGTGAAGTGCTCAAGTGAGAAATTTCTGCCTCACAAGGTGATTCTGGGTTCATAGCTATGGGCAGACACATCGCCAAAGGGCTTGCATTGCATGGATTCAGACATCAAATAAGGACAAGAAAGGGATGGCAGGGGAGGCTATCTTGGGTGCTTAGAAATAAAGTTGCTCAGCATAGCCCAGGTAGAAATAATAGCCTGTGTTAGGAGATAACTGCCTGTCTTAGTTAAGGTCAGGAAAAGTTGCAGAGTAAAGCTCAAGCCTCAGGGTTATTCAATATACAGGTAGTTTCTCCCACATGCCACAGTCCAGAGGTGGCAATTCAGAGCTAGTCAGATTGCTGTTTGTGAAATTATTTTCACCATCTCCCATTGGTAGAAAGAGGAAAGGAACTGTTAATGGTCAGAACTGAGGGTAACTCCTAGACGTGGCTGATGTAAATGGGTTCTGCCATCTGCTGCCTACAGACAAAGCACACTCTTAGTAGATAAGACTTTCAATAGACAAGAACTTCAATAGTTAGTGTGCATAAAGAGAAAAGGAGAAAGGATAACAGTTTTCCACAAAACACCAAAGTTGCCCATTCCCTCATGGATAAATGTCCAGTCAAACAAGGTTGGCCCAAAGCAGGGTAACTGGGACCTGAAAACTTGCTACAAGTCTAAGGCATCTTCTGGCAGGGAGTCATTAGAACGGGTCAAAAGGAGCCAGGCAAATCTGAAAGCAAAGAAGCAAAATCAAAATACAAGCCAAGATAAAGGCTCTGCCATCGTCAACCTCCCCAAAGTTCTCCTCCTTCCATGTCCCCCAAGGACCTGGGGCAAGTCCAAGGCTAAGAAGCAAGTACAGCCTCTCTTCACATGTCTGCACCATGTGGTTCCCCCAAGGCTTCTCTCCCAAATCATCACTCCCAAATCCTTTTTACCTTCTCCTGACCACTCAGCTACACACTTCATTAGGAGGGGCCGGGAACATAGAACCTCCCCTTTTTAAATTACATTGTTATAGAACTAGAAGCATACTTGCATTTTTCCCCTACAACTGCTACCAGTATTACTTTTTCTTGCCCTTATACTAGAACTTAGTCTAATGGCCAAACCAAACTGCAAGGGGACCTGGGAAATGTAGTCTTTGTCTAGAAAGTCTTTACACTAAAAGAAGGAGGGCTTAGATGGGAGAAGATGGTGGTGTAAATTGCAGCCTATCTTACCATGCCTGACAGAGACCAATGAGACTGCAAAATGAAATTGAAAAATACCGGAATAAAATCCCAAGTGATTGAGCAGAAACCAGTCATAGGAAAATATCTGGTATGTGATTTACAGAACAGAAATCAAAAGAGGTAGTCTGACTTCCTGAAAGACAATTGAACCCCGAAACTGACCCAGCACTGTTAAGACCCTTTAACTTCTTTGAAAGACCCATTCTTAGAAAATCAAGGTCACTGGTGCCCAAGAGCCTAAGGTGGTAGACCTACAAATCGGAGTTCTAAGTTTTGAGCTCTTTTTTTTTTTGAGACTAGGTCTCACTATTTTTGCCCATGGAACCACAGGCAACTGTGGTACCACGTTGCCTGGTACCACAGACTCAAGCAATCCCCAGCCTTAGCTTCCCAGGTAGCTGGGATTACAGGCAGGCACCACCACCCCCAGCTATTTTTTTGGGACTAGGTCTCACTATGTGCCCCAGGCAGGACTCAAACCAGGATCCCTGGCCCTGGCCCTGGCCATGGCTTCTTAGGCTGCCACCTACAGGCATGCACCACCGTGCCCAGCCCAGTTTTGAGTTCTTGATCCTGACTCACAGTCAGAGGCTGAGGGGGAAAGCCAAAAAGGAGCTTTCCCAGAAGACAGCATCACTTACTTGAAGGAGTTTTCCTATATTTTGCTAAAGAAGGGAGAGAAGGACACACGGAAAAGGAGGAGCAGGGGGAAGAGGAAGGACTCACTTTCCTCTCCACATCTTTAAAACCCTCCAGTCTGACCTGCAGATTTCCAGAATTTAATTTTCATGTTGTTTGAATAACAACTTGATTGATGGGATTAGAATACCCTGAAAGGGAGGAAATGTCAATAGATAAGAAAGCTTTGTAATCTGGTTGCCAATTGGGAGAAAATTGCTCTTAGGGTTTCCTCATTAAACAGTCCTCAGATATTTCCAAAGACTGGGTTTTCTCTTATGATATTCATGCCTAAATATCAAGAAAAATATCAGGACCTGGAGAATTTACTCTAAAAAGTCATGGGCTTGAGCTAAGAAAATAGATTGAATTAGAGAGATAAACGCATACACACACACAAAAAAAATCTCCGAATAAACCCATCTTCAGTAATACCAACTGGTGGCCCAGCTTATCTCCATCTACTTCCTGTATTCTCCTGCATTATTTTGAATAAACCCCAGCATCATTTTTATTTGACAAATAATGTCAGTATGCCATGTCTCTGAAAGATAGAAATTCTTTTATAAAAAATATAAACATAACAGAATTGTATTGTAAAAAATCACCAATTCTAAATACAACTAAATATGTCATTTTTGTCTAACTTTCTCTACTTGTTCCCACATCTTCCCTTTTTACACCAGGATCCTTGCTCTTTCTTACACATCAGAGTCCAAACAAGGTCTGTCTGTTCTGTTCGGTTGCTAGTCAGTTGTCTGCTAAGCTTCTTTTAATCTTAGACTCCCACTTCTTCTATTTTCCTCCATTACCCTACACAGTTCCCCAGGTCTGTGAATTACAGGCTTCACCCCACTAGTGTCATTCATTCCCTCTGCTTCCTGATGATTGGTTGCTAGATCCTGACATGGAATTACTTAGGTAAGATTTAATTTCATAGATTTAATTCTTCCAACAGGACACCCATCACATCTGATGGCCCTGTGTGACACTGGCAGACATTGGTAATCATTTGCTCCATCTGCTCTCTCAATAGGGGTTTGCAGAATGTGATGCTCTAATCCTTTTATTCTATCTTTAATTGCTAGCTGGATTCTTCTATAGACAGAAATGTTCCCTCTTCAGTCATTTGTGGTTGCTCTGAGGAACTTCTCACATAGGAAAGAGAAGTCTATTCCTGTCTAACTTTCCAGTTTTAAGAAAAATAATTTTCCCCACTCAAAAGAACTGCGAAGTATTTCCATTTGTTTTGTTTTGTTGCTAATGAACTCATGAATTTCTACAAGTGTAACTCATTCAACCTCTCACAGTTATTTACATTGATGCTCAAGTTGTCCTACTGTTGGCCAATAGCAGCTTCTAAATGTTGAATCCTGAGTTTTTTAGCAGCCAGCTAGTCATCTTGGATAGCTTCTGTAATTTATAATATGACTAAATTGCCACGCTTATCTTACACATTTTTTTTTTTTTAACCATAGGTCTGGTATCAGTCATTTCCCTAAAGACTAGTTTCTCTTAATGTTAAATGGTATTTGGAAACCACAATCTGGGCAGTTCAAACCATTTTTAAGAAAGCATTTCTCTTTAATTTGAAAATAAAGTATAAGCTTTGAAAAGGTCACTTTAATTCATGGACTAGAAAACAAAGTGGAACTGAAGATGTTCTAGAAGAGTACTGTCCAGTAGAACTTTCTGCAAGATGAGCTCCCGCTGTATCCCAGCTGCCCACTCTGGTACCACTGGCTAAATGTTCCATTGAGAGGTTGGAATGTGGACAGTGCAATTGAGGAACTGATTTTTTTAATTTACTTTTAAATTAACTTAATTTAAAATTTAAACAGTCACAAGTGGCTAGTGAATATCTTACAGAGTAGCACAGGAACTCTAGAATCTCATAATTAAATTCCACAATTATATCCTTCCTCTGTTTGGGGCAGGGTTAGCAGAAAATGTTCAGAGATGTCTCCTACTCCTCACACCGCAGGATGGCTGGAAAGGCCACAATTCCTCCCAAGGAGTTTGCTTTTTTAAGGCTCATTGCTGATTTGTAGTGAGAAGGCTTATATAATCCTTACCTATCATTTATGAGCGACCATTTTAATCATTAACTTAGTCAACTATCCCAATAATTCTCCAGAGCGAAACATAGGGCCCCATTTTACCAATGGAGAAACTGAGGCTCTCAAAATTCAACAGGTTGTGGAAGATCAACACATGTGACAAGTTATCAACACTGAGTTCCTTGCCCACTGTGCTTCCTGCTGCAGCTGAGCAGTGGACAGGAAGCTTAAGGCGAAGATGGCCAGAGCAGACACATAGTCCCCTTTGGCTGCTCTTGTTCTCACCAAGAGAATGCGTTTCCAAAATGTTGCTGGCAAATAACTTGGAGGGTTTGGTCAGCCTGAAATAAACAATTTATTTAGAGGTGTCAAGACCAGGCAGCAGAGGCTAAGTAGGGTAAAGGGTTGCTATGTTGCCCAGGGTTGTCTTGAACTCGCGGATTCAATGTTCCCCAGCCTCTGCCTCCCAGGTAACTGGGATTACAGGCACATGCCACCAAACCCAGCTGACATGTTTTTCTTTATTCAAAGCTCTTTTAAAAGGGTGCTACAAGTAGAGAGTTCTGCTGTCCTCATCTTTGTATACAGAAGTTATAACATAAGGCCAGCACCCACGTAGATGAAATATGAAAATAAAATATATATATATGTGTGTGTAATATATGGTATACAACTACACAGCTTTGGAAAAAGTAGGTTTATTATACATAATTTTGGAAGAGATAATAGATTTCATAGCCAAAGCTTCGTGTCCAGATTGTAGATAGAGATATTTAGTGATTTCTTCTATGGAATGTTATATGTTTAGTAATAATGGTAGCTGTCACTTTCATAGCACTTATTATATGCCAGGCACAGGGCTAGAACTGATACAGGAGTAGTGATGAAATAGAAAATTGTATGGGCGCCATACTGCCCTGGTGGGTGGGGTCTGAAAGACTTGTGGGAAGCACGCAAAGGGTACATAAAAAGATGAGCCAAGATGGGGGGCGGGAAGGTGGAGAAGAGAATGGCGACTGATAGAGGAGGTCCACGTGGCCAGGCTGGGTGGGAAACCCCCTGGGAGTATGAGCTGGTGGTGGCAAGGAGCCATGGTGGGAGAGTGGCTGACAGAGAAGTAGCCAGTATGGAGTCTGATGCCAGAACAGCAGGGTGGGGGTGACCAGGGGCTGCTGAGGCAGGCCTGGTGAAGTTCGCCAGATGGTCCCAAAGGTGGGCCTAGCAAAGGAAGTGCATAGAGCCCAGAAAAGTGGCATATTTAGAAAACTGACTTTGCATCAGCATCTGTTAGAAAGTTTGAAGCGCCTTGGAGAAGTGGAGCAGCTCAGAACACTGGAAAGAGAAGAAGCAAAGAGAAGGCGCTGAAGGCTGGACTTTGCAGAGCTCCTGCCTCAGAAAAGGGGCATCATTTTGGACATGTGTTTGGAACTTTAGGACTAAACAGTACTTGGGGTGGGATAACTGACCACTTGTGGCATTAAGGACTTTCTGTTGTCCTGTTAATTTTCCTTGTAATAAAACCCTGTGGTTTAAATTGCAGTGTGACTCTAATCAACTGCTGTGCATGCAGGTGATGCGAATCTGGTAAGAAGCTGGGTAGCAGAAGTCACATTTTAAAAATGTCAATTTTTTTCTGTTGCTTTTTGGTTGGCAGCTTCTGCCCATTTTTACCTGATATCAGAACCTTTCCAATACTTTTTCCGTAGTTAAATCGTTGCAACTCTATTTCTGATTTTCCACTTAATTGATGAAGTGGTAGATGTTCACAGAGATTAAGCAACTAATCAAATGTCACACAGCTCTAGAGCAACAGAGTCAACTTTTGAACTAATACTACAGACTGTAATATCCATGAGGGGAGGGAAAACTGTGTTGGTTTGTGTGTTACCTGGTGTCCACAATGAACCAAATTATTATAAGTGCTCAATAAATATGGCAATAAAAAATGGATGAATGGATGAAGAAATGAATCTAACTGGTTGAATCGCTTCCTCACTTTTCCCTGCATTCTGCCAGCACCATGCTCTTTACTATCCAAATGATCAGGAAGCGTTAGGATTGAGCATCCAGCAGGTATGGCAGAATACATCAGACCTAGGTGTGTTTTCATTTTCTGTCCCTGCTCGCTGGTGGGATGAGGGTTGTTGTGCTGGAAAGGCTATATGTGTCCCTATCTGTGCCAAGGGAAGGGGCTGAGAGTGGACAGATAGGGCAGATCTACACTGGGTAAACCTTGAAGTTCTCAGACACCTTGAAGCTCTGCTTGAGGAAACATAGCTCTGAAACTGCAATGTCCACTAACTCTTCAAGGATGAAAGAAGAAAGGAAAGGAAAGCAGAAGTCATAAAGACAAAAAAGGATTACAAAGATGTGAAATTTATAAATTTTTTTAAAAAGACAAAAGTTCCCTGAAGTACCTTGTTTTAATTTTTCAAATCTGAATGGAAGATCAGTGGTGTCAAGAATTTCAGGGAGCTAGAAATCAGAACATGGGCTAATCCCTGCTTTGCCACTGACTTGAATAGTTTTTCTTCTTTGGGCTTCACTTTCCTTATCTCTAGAATAAACAACTTAGGCTAAGCCCTGCCTTCACGCATTTAGAACTACATGCTTTGGGAGGAGTATTCTGAAGCCTATGATTGATGAGTGGCCTGTACATGTGTGAGGTTGAATAAGAATGCTACATGTATTCAATGCTTAGGACCACACCATGAGAAACGGTCGACGTTGGAGCCTGGAATGATAATTAGGAAACACTTCATTGCTAAAATACTACTGTATTCTATTCTTGCCACACTGATGTGGATATATTTTTAAATCCCTCTCAATGCATCTGACTTTTGTTGGTGTCAGTACAGTTCTTTTTCTATAGGCCATGTCCCATGATTGTCCCAGGAGCAGGGGGAGCTGACCTCAAGAAGGTAATGCCACTGACATTGCTACCAGGCAGAAGGAAGAAAGTCCTCATCCACCTGACAGGGGCACAGCCCCTGTTCTAATGGTCTCCAGTGAGTGGGTGCTCATCTGTGGAGTAGATAGATCTGAGAAAGGAGTGCAAAGGGTTGGAATGAGATCAGACCACTTTCTTAGGGGGTAGGGGTGAGTCTCTGACCTGAAGGCGTGAGGGGATAGAATACTTAGCCAGACATCTGGGGTGGAGATGAGGAGCTAGAGATGTTACTGGACCACTGGACTTATACATTGATTACTTAACCTACCTATTCTTGAGCTCCCAGGCTAATAGGCCCCGGTCAGGTAATCACTAATGAGAAACAGACTCTCCACCTTACAGAGGTTCCTTGCTTCCGGGCAACTATATCAGAACCTGCTGAAACCTGATGGGAAGCAAATGCAGATGGTCAGAAGACCAACCTAGAAGAGATGGGAGTCTCATTACGATGGTAAACACACAGTCCAGGGTGGAGACAGAAGATTCTGATGAGAAATGATTTCTTAAGAAGCATGAAGCCCTTCTGTGCATGGCCCCCTGTCCTTGTAATCAACCCCTTAAACCAAGCACCCCCCCCCCCACCTCACCATTCTCAGGTTGAGTGTGGTTAAGGCAACTGCTGTCCCTCTCCTATTGTGTGGCTCACAACAAATCTTCCTCACTTGAACCAGACTCTGTTTGCTTTTCAAAATTTGTGTGGAATTTACTTTGTATGGTGAGAGTCATACAAAGATCTCTGGGATCTGCAGCAGAGCCTGGAGGGACAGAAGGAGCAGATTTGAACAGTAGGTCTCCTAAAAGACCAGATGGAATGTAACACTCCTCAGCTGACATTGTGAGGGACTTACACACACTGGACAGGAAAGCTCCCCTCCCCACATCCTGGTAAATTTCTACAGATGTGTGGTTCCTTCCCCACCATCTGATACTGCTTAGTTTTTTCCCCATATCCAGATTCCATCATCATTACTATGTTTTGAAAGATAACATATATAGAAGAGGAGCAAAGAAATCCTAAATATATAGCTCCTAAGACATCTATGTATCCACCTCTCAAATTAGAACATAACTGTATCAGCATTCTATCTCCTGCTCCCTCTCAGTCCACACCCCTTAGCAAAGACAACTACTTTTTAACTTTATTACCACAGGTCATTTTTGAACTTCATGTAAGTGAAAACATACCTTGTGTAGTTTTGGTCACTGGCTTTCTCCATTCCATATTACACCTGAGTGTCAGCCAGGCTATGGCATGTTTCATTCCCTCCCACTGAGGGGGCATCTCCAGTGTTTGATTATGCCGTGATTTATTTATCTATTCTTGATGGACATTTAGGTCGTTCGCAGACATGATCTTGAGATAGAATGAGAACATGATGGGGGAAATCTCATAAGGTAAGAAAGACAGTCCTCTGAGGGAATTTTAACCTAAATGACTCCATGTTATTAAACCATTAAGAAGAGAATGGCCCCCAATTATCAAACTTATGTTTTCTCTAACATCTGCAGAAATGGAAACTCCAGAGCTAAATGAGTGAGTGAAAGTTTTTTTTTAATCATATTTTTTGCACCCCCATGTTGGGTACATACTTTTGATCCATACTAGTGTGACTTTTTATTAAAATAAAGTGGTACCTAGGGTTAACTTTAGGGTAAGGCAGGTAGTAAACTTTAGGGTAAGGCAGTTGCTATATTACTATTAAAACACAAAAGCCTTGGAAAAAATGCATTTGAAAGGTGGTACATCAAAAACAGGATGAGATCAAGGGGGAAATATTCAGAAGTTGTGGAAAATCTGAGTGAACACCTTGACTGGGGAAGCAGTGCTCGGCACACAGAGGGCTCTGACAGAATTTGAGTTGACAGTGCAAACAGTTGTCAAAGAGAACACCAGCCTCATTCAGAAAGGCACGCAATTAGTCATCCTACAGTGGTCAAGGGCTGTTTTAACTGTTCTGACCAATTTCAACTTGTTGATTTTAAAGAGAAAGGGGAGACTCCTGGAGAATTCTCAAATAATCTCAATAATTTAAGAAATAAAAAATGGGTTCAGGATGAAAACAGGGTTGTCAGCTTTGAAAGAAAAAACTCTGCTACCCTTAAAATGGATGTATTGGAAAAAAGTGAAGGTGTACTTTGCAGTAACACTAGGTAAAATTCATCCTAATCACTTTTACAGACATGATTAGACTTATAAGGAGAGAACATAGTGAGAGTTGTCGTAGGGGACCAAATACCTTCCATACCAAAATACGTCTTTTTCCAGCAAAAGATTGATTTTGACTGCAGGCTCCTTAGGGTGTTTATATCTAAACTCTCTGTGGGAGTCTACCCTAGGAATAGAACAATCCCCTTACCTCTGGGAGAAGGCAGAAGTACCTTTGTTTTATCCCAGGAAACACCTTCATTAAATTTCCCCATCTCCCCCAACCTCCCTCGTCCTGGCTAAGCAAGCTAAGATACATGTAAAGCTCTGTGAATGAGTTACTGGGGAGTGCTGGCCACTCCCCTGTACACAGGGGTATACAAGTTATTATTAAACTTCCATATGCCTTTTTTCTCTTATCAATATGTAAAGCTTGTTTGATTGATTACCTAAAATACCAGAAGAACTCATAGGGGTAAGGAAGAATTTCTTTGCACCCTAACAGTTTATATCATCACCCTGTGGTTTCCACGAGGGTGTCCACAAACCCTTGAGCTCTCTTTCCTCTGAGCATACTACAGAAAGACCTCTTTGAAAGGGGGGCACAATTATAAGTCCCAGGAAGCCAATTCTCTAAGTGGAAGAGATCCTGGGCACTAGGGGTAGAGCTGAGCAGCCACATAGGTGGACCCAGATAACAAGGAAGGCAGGTGGGCAGTCTCTCTGGCTCTTTGGCTCTTATTAGGAATCTGATAGTGCTGAAAGGAGACTTGGAAGGAGACTTGTGGGGTTTTTGTTGTTGTTGTTTTTTTGAGACTAGGTCTATTTTTGCCTGTGGAACCACAGGCTCTCGTTACCTGGGGTACCACAGACTCAAGCAATCCCCAGCCTCAGCTTCCCAGGTAGCTGGGATTACAGGCATGCGCCACCACGCCCGGCTATTTTTTTGGAATTAGGTCTCACTATGGGCCCCAGGTGGGACTGGAACCATGATCTGTAGCCCCGGCCGCTTCATAGGCTGAAGCTTACAGGTACGAGCCACTGTGCCCGGCCCTGGAAGGAAACTTGTGGAGGAAAGACACTTGGAAAGGATAACTGGAAGGATCACATGGGTGAGAGATAAATGGGGAAGCTGTTTTTTGGACTTTGGTAGAAACAATGGCAGCCAATACCTTAACATTATAGTGAATTATGTGGTATATTTTGAATTCTAGCTCTCTTCTTCTGTCCCAGTTATCTGGTACCTGCTCTCTGGTACCTGCCTAACCTCTCTCTTGTGTTTCCTTGCCTGAAGTTACCTTAGACTTGTGGTAAGTTTTTCAGCCCCAACTCTGCAACTCTGCTTCAGGCTGACCCTGTTTACTTGAACATCCTCCCAAAACAGTATGGGTAATTTGGGGAGTTTTAAGAAATATCTTTCATACTTTAGAGTATGCTACCTCCACCTTTCTGCATGCAGATGGCAAAATTCCTTCTAGAGCTGTTACTTCTTCACTGTTTGAGGTCCCTGAGTGTCCCTCAATTGTATGCACAATAGGACTGGACTTTCCTACCCCTTGGAGACATGCACAGCATGTGATTTGCTTAGCCAAAGATATGAGAGCACAAGTGCCATGCTTAGAGAACAGTGTTTAAGAGTCAGTGTGATAGCTCTTGCCACCTCCTAGCCTTCTCTCAGGCCCCCCAACATTACCCAGGTGGTGGCTTTAGCAACCTGAGTTCTAAAGGGAAAAAGCCAATCCTTGACAGACATATTTGTGAACAAGAAATCAGTGGCTATTACTTCAAGCCACTGAAAATTTAGAACTGTTTACTTGCTCATCATAGTCTAAGGTAGCCTGATGATTCAGTTGTTCACCAGGATTTCTGAAATGGACACTTCATTTGCTCTTTGACTTTCTGACTCCTCACCTGGAACTCTAGGGTAGGTAAGAAACCAATCCACTGATATTTTCTTGAGAATTTGAACCCAAAGAGATGTAAAGACAATTGACACTTCATGATAGAAGTGACAATGAAGAGAACTAGAGGATAGCCAGAACTGTGGACCATGTTAGAACAAGGACAAGGAAAATGCTTACATGAGGGAGTAGCAAATGAGGGGACTGAGAAAGAGGAGACTGAGATGCACAGCCTCCATCTAGTCCCAATTTTGACTTTCAGTTAACCATATAAGGCTAGTTGTGCTTTGTTTGTTTCCTGTCATTAGCCTCTGTGAGATAGCCTTAGACAAACACTAACTCCCAAGTACACAAACCTTTCTCTTGACTAATGCAGGGTGTTTTCAAGAATCCTCATGAGAACAAGATAGAAAGAGGAGCAGGAAATTATTAATTGCTATCACTGGCTATTCTAAGCTCTTTTAGCATATTAAATACCTGATTCTCACAGTAACATAATGAGAGTCATTCTCACTTTTACAGAAAAGGAAATTGAGGCACAAAGAGGTTGAGTGCTTTGCCCCAAACCACATCACCAATAAGCAGTGTCTAGTTTTAAAATGTGTTTTAAAATGTGTTTTAAAGTCTATGTGAGAATGAATTTTCTAATGTCATTGTGATGTTTTGTTACTTAAGAATTTTAGACATTCTGCTTTAGCATGTTTAAAATAAAATTATTTAAGATGTGCTAATGATTTTTTAAAATAAAATACTGGCTTTTCAAAATGCATGCAAAAATATTTATGGATTACACATAATACTGGGATTTGCTTCAAATAATGAGGGGAGCAGGGAATAGCACTATAGAATAAAGCACAATTGGGTATGAGATGGTCATTGATGAAACTGGGTGATGGAAATGGATATTACTGTATTATCCTCTCTGCTTTGGTAAAAGTCCGAAATTTTCATAACAAGCTGTAAATAAATAAGTAAGCATAGAAAGAGAAGGCTTGGGGAAAACTAATAGGTACAAATTTTAGAGGAATTTTTTTTTAAAAGCAAATTTTATTTCAATTCTCTGAGAAACTCAAGAAAAAATGCTAGAAAACAAAACAATCACATAAACTGCAAATGGTCATTTATTTTTATATTCATTCAAATTTCATATATCTGGGGGGCCGCGCGTGCCCTGATCAGCATGTGCCCGCAGCTGCCAGCTGGCCTCAGGTTGGCAGCAACACCAATTGCACACCCACCGAGCACCCTCCGCCGGCAAGTAAGAGGGCTTCGGGGTCTGGTCAGGGAGACCCTGACTGGCCCTGGGTGTGGGACAGCTACGGACCCTGGGAGGCCCACTTGGGAGTCGCCATTGCTCTGGCGAAAGGCAGCTCCGCCCCACTGGCACTAGGCTCCAACCACTTCCACGGGGGGAGGGGCCTAGGCACTGGCTTGGGAAGCTCCAGCCAGCTTAGCCTGTGGGGGCCGCCCTGCCGTGCCCACAGCCAATTGCACACCCACCGAGAATCCTGGAAAGTAAGAGGGCTTCAGGGGCTGGTCAAGGAGATGCCAACCAGACCGGTGCACGGGCAAGAAAGACCCACTCAGGGTCAGGGAAAAGGGGGTGGTGGGGAGTCTTGCCAGTTCTTTCTCACTCCACTTCGTTCTCAGGAGGAATAAGAAAAAACTTTGCAAGCAGCAACATCGAACACATGAAGGACCAGATAAGGATTCTGCCAATACAACTGGGCAGGACACAGGAGAAGGACTATCATAGAGCATAATGGACAGGAGAAACAACTATGATGAAGACCTATCACAAAAGTGCCCACAAACTCGTCAGGAATGGATGAACCAAGACTCCATTTTGGGATATGCCACCCAAGAAAACAAGGAGCCCCTCCCCACACCGTGGGAGAGGAAGCCCAGAGAGTTGGGGGACTGGCTTCAAAACAAATCTGTAAAGGGAGAGAGTGGAGATCATCCACAACCCTCTCTGAGAAACCTCACTACAGAAAACGACTTGGAGCAAGCCCTCATTCCCCCCCAAGCCAGAAGGCAGAGCTGCGGGGTGAAGAGGCAAAGGATATACTGGGAGAATAGACTGGACCCGGCAGCCAGCAATGAGAAGACATTGTTAAACCTCAAATGAGCACGGACAGTCTGCCCAACGCAAAGCTAAGACTACAATCCTTCAAGCACAGAATGCTGTGTACCAGGAACACAGTCCCTCGCCTGTCAAATAGTCACAACCACAGGAAAGGAGAAGAGACCTATGGACTGAACATAAATCATCGAACAATGAGAGAGGAGTCTGAGTGAACGGACGGACCATAGGGGTTGTGGGGGAGGGAGGGAAGGCATCCCAGCAACCATTTATCTATGTAAGAAATTTTAAAAAAAATTAATAATAATAAATTTCATGTATCTCATATCTTTCATGTTTACTTTTTTATTTGTCTATACTCCCACCATCCTTATAGTCCTTTGAGTCTCCCATTCCCTCTCCCTTTAAAACTCAGAGGCTTCACTTAGTTTATTAGTGTCCACTAGTTTTTATGAATATTTTACTTTGCCAAGTCACCTTACATAAATGTCCATTATTTATCTTTGTCATTCTGACTTGTTATGCTACATATATATATAATGAATTCTTTCCATTTTTGCCATAAGTGGCAACATGCTGTCTTTCCTTATAGTTTAATAATATTCTGTTGTGTGGATATCTTTTTAAAATCTTCTCTATGCTATTTTAATTTGAGAGCAGGGGTCAGCAAACTATGATCACTGGTCCAAATGTTTTCGTATAGCTTATAAGCTATACATTGGTTTTATTAATGATTGATAAAGTTCAAACTGCATGAAATTCAGATCTTAGCATCAATAAACAACGTTCTATTGGAACACAGTCACACCCATGTGCTTCTTGCCTCTGGTGCCTTCATGCTACAAAGATAGCTGCATGGTTTTGACAGAATATATATATATTCTATATATATATAGAATATATATATATTCTATATTATATATATATATATATATATATGGGCCATTGACAAGAAATATGAAACATTCACAGACATTTGAGTCTGGGTAACTAAAAACAGAGCCAGGATACGGTTGAGGATTGGGCCCAAGGCATGCCCAGGCATGTTCAAACATATTCACCTCCAGGAAAAAGTTGGAACACCAGCCCAATTGGATTGAATCTCAAACAATCACCATTGGAGCTTTCTCCCAATTAGAAATGCACTGACTGAAAACCTCATTTCCATAAAGCAGACCTAAGTGTGAGCTACCACATCCTTTGCATTTGTAAATGCTCCCAGCAACCTGGGCCCCCAACTTCCCTGCTTCTTGGGTCTACATTCCTTTGGCTGCAGTCCTAATAAAGCTCCCAAGTAATCCCCTGCATTTTCCTTCTGTCAGGTTTCATTCATTCTGGAATGATACCACAAAACATAAACTGTTTACTCTCTGACCCTTTATAGAAAAGTTTGCTGACTATTCTTTTACAAGGAAATTTATTCATATATTACTTTGTTTTTTAAAAGGACCAATAAAAAGGAAAACAGTATGTGTTTTATTGCTTTGTTTTAGGGAAGTAATATTGTAGACAATATAAAATATTGCAGAGTATAAAAAAATATGAGTACCACCCACAGAGGTACCCATCCCTACAATCATCCTTCATATGTCTTATCCACCAGCAGCTGACAACATGAAATCAGATGCAGTGTCAGGTAAAAAGTACAGATTCTCTTTCCGGGGCCTGACTAGAAGAGAGCAGTAAGCAAATCTTGATTGTATCAGAGTGACAATATGAAAGTGAAATCGGGTACAAAAGGGGGAAAACCCCACCAAATCTTCACAAGATTTCTAACCAAAGAAAAACCTTTATCCTTTAATCTGATGCAAAAGAACAAGAGCCTTTTTAAACCTCTAACTTGGAAACTAGAAAAAATTACCTTGTCTCTTACATCTGTCTGGCTTGCTTGCCCTAAAGGTTCTTTTCAGCCCCAAACCAGAGGAAAAAAAAACTTACCTTTTTAATCTTTCTTTGCTTACCTTCAGGATTCTTTTCCCCTGGCAGATTTTAGTCAGACCAAGTTTTTTAAGTGACCTAAAATTTTGCCGGGCACGGTGGCACATGCCTGTAAGCTTCAACCTATGAAGTGACTGGGGCTAGGGATCGCGGTTCGAGTCCTGCCCGGGGCAACATAGCTGGACCTAGTCTCAAAAAATAGCTGGGCATGGTGGTGCATGCCTGTAAAACCAACTACCTGGGAAGCTGAGGCTGGGGATTGTTGAGTCTGTGGTACCCGGGCAATGTGAGCCTGGGGTTCCACGCGAAAAATAGCAAGACCTAGTCGAATGAATGAATGAATGAATGAAAGAATGAAAGAAAGAATGAATGAATGAATGAATGAATGAATGCATGCATGAATGCATGCATGAATGCTAAAATTTATTTACGACAAAGGTAGCAAGTAAACGCTGGTTACCTCACCATATGTCTACAACTGTTCCTTAGTCCTTGCTTACCTCATCACACAGTACCACTGATCTTAGTTCACAAGCGCACTTGGAGTCCTCCAAACATGTGGTCTAAAATGTGGCATAAATCCCTGTGGTGGGAAATGCAAACGGTCCATCCATCCCCTTTCCCTCCCTCCTCCCCCCCAAGGCACAGGTCCATTGTTTTTCCTGCTTCCTGAAGCACCAAGACTCCCTTAAAACCACAGCAGCAACTGCTTTAGGCATCTCTCACTGAAAATAGCTATCCAGGTTCTTTTCAAGTTCTCAGACAAACCCCAAATTTTGCAGTTTTTAAGTCAACTCATTTAAACCTTAAGCTTCCCAACATGTTTCTCCTGAACTCCTCAAAGTCTGGGTCATTGCCTGCGAGTCAGAGGGCCTCATTCATACCCCCCTCTCCAAATGGTGGATCCTCTTTTTCCTAGGGGTTGTCTCTTTAAGCTAATCTGTCAGCTCCACCCCACAATGCCTCTTCCACCATTATTCTCAAGGCATATCACATCTACCAGGCTAATGCCAGATGCCATATTAATGGCAGATTCAAAACCAACTTTATTATCCCCTATCTATATAGGGCTTAAACAAGGTCACCTGGGGTCTCGTTGACTTTAAATTTTACAATTAACTTCATATTGTATCTCTAAACTCATCAGAATGAAGGACAGTATAGTGAACATTTACCATAGAAATAAGAACTGATATTTAACATACGAATCCAGTCAAATTCTAGAGGGAAAGACATAGCAACCTTTAAAAGTGAACTTAAAGTAGCATAATTCACAATATCCAAAAGATAGAAGCATCCTAAATATCCTTTGCAGATGATGGATAAACAAAATGTGGTATAAACGTACAACGGAATATTGAACAGTCTTCTAAAGAAAGGAAATACAACACAATGTAGATGAACCTCAAGGATGTAATGTTAAGTTTAATAGGTCAGTCACACAGGACCACATGCTGTATGATTCTTCAGCAACTAGTCAAATTTGTGGAAGCGGAAAATATAATGGTCATCACCAGGGAATGGAAGGAGGAAATGGGGAGTTAGTGTTAAACAGATACAGAGTTTAAGCTTGAGAAGCTGCAAAAATTCTGGAGAAGGATTGTACAACAAGAAAAATACACTTAATTCTGTGAACTGTGCATCTAAAGACAATTTAAATGGTCAATTATATATTATGTTTATTTCAATTATGTGTATTTCAAATATACACTATGTATATTTCAATTTTGAAAAACAGGCATCTAGTTCAAGTAGAAAATTGGTAATAGTAAGGGTATCTCATTAAGTAGAGAATGAAAAAAGATATTTTAGCAGGAAAGGACTCAGTAAGCTGAAAAGTGCTAAAGCTACACGATCAGTGTTGTTTATAAGTAGTTACTGACAAGGAGCTCATGTGGAGTTCTGCACTGGCAGGGGAGTTGACTTTCTACCTTTGATGGTTTGAGGTCTGCCCATGAAATCAGACACTTGATTCTTCTAGATTTTATAACAATGCCAAGAAAAAGGTCTAGAGAAAAAGTTAGTGCTGTCATTACTGGTATTACCAGTGAACTGACTTTTTATTGCTTGCATGTTGGTTTTACAACCCTGATTTCAGTAGGAGTCACCTGTTTCTAATAACTTCCCCAAATTGTGACCATCATCCATATGCACTGAGTATTGGACCAAGCTACTGGAAGATTTTCAACTCCCCCACACTCCCAATCATGTGTAGGCTCCTTCCTGAATGGCAGCATAGTCAGATTAGCCAAGCAGGCAAGTTGTAAAGGTCTGCTAGGGTATGTGCAGGTGACAGGCTGGGTGCTGCAGCCACAGCATCACAAATGCCAAATTATACCTCTGCAAGGAACTGGAGTACACAGTTCTTCTTGGACAGTGAGACAGAACAGCCACTGATCACTGCCAACGTGAAGCTACGTGTCTAAGAGCTGATGGCTAGTTTGCCAAAAGTGATCACTGCAAGACTGGCTTTCAACTAGCATATCCTCTGCCAAGTGGACATGTTATCTAAGGCCAGCATCATACTACTTGATCCTGTCAGTCACTCAGATCCATTAGTGCCCAACAGGGCCATTAGTTCAATATTTCCAAAATCACTCAGCCATGGATCCCCTTTAAATCATTGTGTGACTCCGCACTAGGGTTAGATGTTCTAATTTTGCTTTAAAAAGAGTAGCATGGTCATTTAAACCCGATTCTTTCTCACTAGGGACTTTTGAAAGCTATTGGCACTGGATTCTGTTTAAAATATCAAAAAACTAAGGTTATTAGGAAAAAAATAATCAGAACCACAAAAATAGCAAAAGCGACTATTTACTGATTCTGCTGTTTATTAGCCACTTTAAGTATATTATAGTTGCTAATTGAAGCTTTAAGTCTGTTTCTTATTTTACTCATTGTATGGGCAAGAACCACACTCCCCCTCCAGTCCCCTAGCCCCCAGGAATCTTCGTGTTTATTCTCTGACCTCTTTCTCTGGAGTTCTCAAGTTCTCTCATGCTCTCTCACCCCAGGGTGATACCACCCTTTCATTATCTCCTCCCAGGCCCAGGCATACCCACTAATACATATTCACATCCACTGGTGACAGGCATGTGCAGTTATGGAGAGGATACAATACCACAAGTACTGATTATAGAGGCCAATGGAAAGAAAAAGCCTGACCAACTCATTTACCCTACACTCATGAAGAAAGCTAATATTTTGAGAATCAAAATAATGTGCCAAAGGTCATTCAGCTACTAAGTGGCAAGCCTGATATTCAAACTCTATAGGGTTTCATGTCCTTTGGGAAATCTATACCTATGTTTAACTGATGTAGTGGATCCCTGTGGTTCCTGCCACTCACAGATCCATTCTAGCTACCTTTCTTCTGTTAAGAATATCCTGATTATCTCCTGGAGTGCTATCTTCTCCCAGCTCTCACCAACTCCCAACTTTTGGCAGGGTTCCATGATTTGAGCCTGCTGGTCAGTGCTTGGTGTTTCCCCAAGAAAGTGACCACTCATTCAACAAATATAGGCTGAAAGGAGGTGGTGTACACAGCAGGAATCAAGGTAAAGGAAGATGCTGCTCTGGTGGACTTACTTTCCCATAGGGACAGACAGATAAGTAAGTAACAAATACTTAGCATGATCTCAATTTGCAATAAAGAAAATAAGACAGAATAATGGAACAGGAAATAACAAGAGGCAAGAAATGGACTTTTTTTTTTTTTTTTTCTAAAAGGATGACTAGAGTGGATGGAAAGCAGGAGGAATTATGTGGGATCTCTTCACATTTCATCTCACTTGAGCTTGGAAGGGCCTGTGCCCTAGCTGCTGACAGCCATCTTACCTAATCCTAAAGCTTGAGAACAAGGCCAACTTGGGAAAGAAGGGAAAAGGGGACGAGAGAAAAATGGGGCCTGATGATGTCTTTAAGTCCCTGAATCACACTACACTTGAAATTAGGTATGTTCCCTAAACTTTTGTCTGAGGAGAGCCTGTACATTTTTTTTTACTTAAGATGGTTCGATCATGTATTATGTTACTGGCACCATAAAGAAGCCTTTTTCATTCAGCTGCATGTTCAGGCTAATCACTGCCTGCCATCTGTACCTCCTTCAACGCTGGCAGGTGTGAATAAATGTTAAAGGTAGTCAGATGAGTGAATAGGTAGATGACAGCTAGATAGCTTAACAGACAATTGACATAAAACAGATGAAAGTTTGTGTTTGTCCACACATGGAGAAAAGGATCAGAGAGAGATTCAACTAACTCTTCATAAGATTAAGTCTGGGTTGAGAGGAAAGGGATTTCACTTTTTGACTATCAGTTTCTGTAATGTTTACATTTAGAAACATGCAGGAATGACCTTTTAATATTAAAAAACAAAACAAAACTACATCTCTGGAATTCTGAGGACAGAGAATGCTATGGAATGTGAGTATACTGGGTTTCCAGAGGCCACAGATAAGGTCTGGGAGCCACTCCTCAAAGAGCCTGTCAGGAAAATAGTAGTGTAAGGTAAGTGAGTTCATCAGGCTCCCTCCTCCCCTATTAGCACCTGTGGTATTGCATCTTCCCCATGATTGTGCGGCCTAGTGGGTGTGCACACGGATGAGTGTGTACACCTAGAGAGGGGATAATGTACACAAGCATCAGAGAACACAGAAAATGAGAGAGAGTGAGAGAGAGAGCCCAGAGAAAGATAAATGACAAATTTGACAATTTTATAACAACATGGATGTACTTAGAAGAAATCATATTAGCAGAAACAAGTCAAAAAGAAAAAGGCAGAAACCAAATGGTTTCACTAATGTATGGGATATAGGGAAAAAATAAACAAAAGCCATGAGGAAAGTTCAAAACAAGCTAAGCACCAAACTGAAGCACACAACTTTGAGCAGGAGGAAAAGGGGGAAAATGGAGGGAAGGGTGGGGGGGAGGTAAATCCCTGAGATTGAAATGTTGTGAAATTTATATATAAATGAAAATAAAATTAAAATAAAATAAAATAAAAAAGAAGCACTCAAAAAAAAAAAAGAGTTCTGGGGGGCTAGAGGCTCCCTGCCTCCCAGCGTACCCACACCCCCTGTACACCCTGCCCCGACCCTACCCTGCCCTGCCCTGCCCTGCCCTGCCTGGTGTGTCTGTGTAACTGCTAATATCAATAAAGAACCTATACATATAGATTGGTGAGCCTAATTCTTACAATTGGCAACAAAAATTGGTTACAGAACAATTGCTGATGAGGATCAGATGGTTATCCAACAGGTAGGAAAGAGAGGGCTCCTGGTCTCTTCCCTACAGAACTTTCCAACTTTCATGGAAGGAAGATGCTAAGGTCTGTATGGCTCATAGAGGACAAGAAACACGGGCAAATGAAGCCAGATTTTTCCTGCAGGCACTTCGTATAACACACACACACACACACACACACACACACACACACTTCTCAGATATCCCAGGAGCTGAGCAGCCAGAGTCTGTATGAACCCCACTCACTGAGCAACAACAGGCTGATGCTCTAGGTTAGATGCTCTTTCAACAGAGAATGCAAGCTTCTTTTTTTTCTTTTTTTTTTCTTTTTTCTTTATTTATATATAAATTTCACAACTTTGTAATCTCAAGGATTTGCCCCCCGCCTCCTTTCCCCTCCTTTCCCTCCTGTTCATAGTTGTGCGCTTCATTTTGGTGCTTAGCTTATTTTAACTTTCTCAAGGCTTTTGTTTATTTATTTTTTTTTTCACTATATCCCATACATTAGTGAAACCATTTGGTTTCTGCCTTTTTCTTTATGGCTTGTTTCTGCCAATATGATTTCTTCTAAATGCACCCATGTTGTTATGAAGTTGTCAAATTTGTCATTTTTAATTGATGAGTAATATTCCATCGTGTATATATACCACATTTTTTTCATCCAGTCCTGTTTGGGGGCATTTAGGTTGTTTCCATGACCTTGCAATTATAAATTGTGCTGCAGTAAACATCCGGGTACAGGTGTCCTTTTGTACCCACATTGAGGTCTCTTTTGGGTAGATTCCCAGAAGAGCAATTGCTGGGTCAAATGGTAGTTCCATTTTCCTTAGCTTGAGGGTCCTCCACACCCCTTTCCATAGTGGTTGAACTAGTTTACATTCCCGCCAGCAGTGTAGTAGTGTTCCTTTCTCTCCACATCCTCGCCAGCAATTTGTGTTGCCTGTTCTTTGGATGTGGGCCATTCTTGCTGGTGTAAGGTGGTATCTCATTGTGGTTTTGATTTGCATTTCCCTTATTACTAGCGATGTTGAGCACCTAAATAAACCAATCGCAAGCAGCGAAATTGAAGCAGTCATCAAAACTCTACCTAAAAACAAGAGCCCAGGACCTGATGGCTTCACAAATGAATTCTACCAGATATTCAAAGATGAAATAATGCCTGCATTACTAAAGCTTTTCCAAAAAATTGAAAAAGAAGGAATACTGCCAAACACATTCTACGAAGCAAGCTTCTTTAGTGATTTTCCTTCCTGCTAAGGGAATTGTATGTATCTTGAAGCTCAAGCTTGACTAGCATTATTACATGTTTTTATGCTTATTTCAAAATATTCATGGGGCACATAATTATACTCTTATTTTACCTGAATTTTGCTTGCACTTCATTTAGTAGATTTCTTTTTAGAGAACAACTTTGATATTAATTTGGGGACCTTCTTTCTCTTAGATGTTCCATCAGATTATGAATTGTTCCCAAATCATAATCCCAAGTGAATGCTGTTTTTTTTTCCCCAGAGTGTTCAATGTTCCACTTAGATTCCAGCTTTGCTGCTGTTTAAAACAATAAACAAAATTTGATGGTAATCTTGCCAGAAAACTCTAGAAGAGCCTATGATAGAATCAGTCTTCATCATTGCTCCTTTCAACTCAGGAAAAAATATATTTATGTAGCAGATTGCATTTGGGCCCACATAATGATTAAAGCCTTCTGAATCTATAGTAATGGAAACATTCCCCTTGTACTTCACCTTTTTAAATTTAATCATTTTTTCTAGAGAAAATGAGAAAGCAAGCTCTAACGTAAAAGCTGAATACTCACAAATTCTAATTTTAAGGAATATGGATTAATGGGATTTTGTGGGACTTTTCCAGACATGAAATATCCCCACCCTTCTGCCTTAGGGCTGTGATGCTTATAACTTTACGGGCATACAACAGAATTCCCTAGAGAACGATGGTCAGATTTTAATTCAAATCAACAGATAAAATTAGAAAACCTCTTGAGAGCAATGTCATTCATTATTTACAAATGTATATAATTAAAGGAAGTAAGTATATAGAAAAGAAAGATCTGTGTCTGAAAGGCAAAGGTTTAAAATGTGAGTAGAATTCCTTGGAATCTCACCAGGTGCTTACTCCAAACACCACTATGTGTGGTAAAAAAAGCTTAAGGAGATATTATCTATGCTTATCTCTGTGTATTGGGGAAAGAGGTGGGTATTGAGGGATAAATAGAAGAATGCTTATGTTTGGCTATTTAAATAAGAGAGTGGATATTGGCTAGACTTCTTGACCTCCCAATATCTATAGTAATTTTCCTATATTTGTAGAATTTCTCGTTTTATGGATCTGAATGTGTCCAGGAGCTTGCTTTGAGTCAGAGTTCTCTAAAGAAACAGAATCAAAAAAGAAAGTGTGTTTATATAGCTATATAGAAATAGAGTATATGGTTGCTGTCCAACATGGCCCCCACCTGCCTCCTTTTCCAGTAGTCACCCCTGTTTCTTCACCCAATCAAACATAACCACATCTGCATAAAACACTCCCATCTACACCTTTCTATATAAGTGAGCTCCAAACTCAATAAAACCAGAACTTTTCTGGTGATTAGCTTTGACTACAAGCTCCTGTCTTTCTTATATTGGTGCCGAAATCCGGGAGGGGTTACTCCTCACTGAGGACCCCTCTCTGCCCCGCCTGGGTCAACGCTCTCCACCCTCATCCACCTTCTTGAACACTGGCTACCCCTCCACCCACCATCATCGACCCGGTGAGTATCCCCCAAGAGGCTGCAAACCTCCACCCAGGCTATTGCAAGAAACCTGACCTTGATCGTCCAGCAGCTCCCTGATGCTGGGTGCGAGGGAAGACCTCACCCCACTCGGCCTTCATGGCCTGGCGTACTTCCAAAAGCCTCTTCCAGACCCCATTTTGCCACTGATCCTCTCTCTTGGAATTGCTGGGGGAGAATAGTCGCCCCACCCCTTTCCTTTATCCTCTGCCTTTCCCTTTCCATTACACTTTCTGCTTCTTCCTCCACAAAAACCTAGGTTCTCCACGACCCCAATTCGAGGACTACCAGGTCCTTCTCTATGGAGAAAAGTCTTTGGGTGATGACCCACCTACTTTCTCCGTCCAGGCTCTCCTGACCCTTGTGAACGACTGGTATATCTCCGGACACCTGAGTGAGACACTCGTTCACCATAGTCCGGTCTGGAGATTTCTTCTTTTCACCGCCTTTTTTATTTTCTTCCTTCTTCCTTTTCCCTCCCCTCCCCTCCCCTCCCCTCCCCTTCCCTCCCCTTCCCTCCCTTTC